>VRLP01002772.1:0-78792 GCA_009660295.1 Lophius piscatorius | reverse complement strand
ATTATTTTATTTTTTATTGATGCTTTTATCTGCTTTTACTTTGTAGCACTTTGAGATTTGATCCAAATGTAAAGTGCATTATAAATTAAATGTATTATTATTATTATTATTATATATATGTATACATACATATGTATGTATGTATACATGTATGTATACATATATTTTATACATATAAAATATATGTATACATATATTTTTATATGTATACATACATATAAAAATATATGTATGTATACATATATATATATATATATATATACGTTTACTTGTAGTAGTAGTATCGGTATTAGTAAAAGTATACTTCAAAATATACTACAAGTAAACTGAAAATTGCACAGGATGTATTTAAATATGTCTATAAGTTTATTTCAGCAAGGCGGCTCCCAACTGGAAGACCAGCAGGTTGTTGGTTCAAGCCCTACAGTCTGGAGGCTTTAGCTCATTGGGTTGAACTAAATGTGATCAATACACTATTGTTATAATTATTATTGTTATTATTATTATAGTTTCAGTCCAAAATAAATCCTCAGAGATAACTATAATTACAGGTGTAACTTTTTTTAATCTGAAGTTGGAAGGATTTAGTCCTAAAAAGCCTTGAAATGAAACTGTTTGTGTTTTAATATTGGTTTACTTACAACATAAAGTTTACTCTGGAATTACTTGAACTGGTAAAGTATACTTTTTTAAAGGTTGAACTTGAGTTATACTTCTTTTAACCCGGAAAAATATTACACTTAATAAAATGAAAAATATTAGACTTAATAAAAATATTACACTTAACAAAATGAAAAATTAACGATGGCAGGAAATCATCATTTTAGTTTAAATTTAATGTGCGTGTGTGTGTTTGTGTCTGTGTGTGTGTGTCTGTGTGTGTATGTGTGTGTTTGTGTCTGTGTGTGTGTGTCTGTGTGTGAGAGTATGTGTGTGTGTGAGAGTATGTCTGTGTGTGAGAGTATGTGTGTGTGTGCGTATGTCTCTGTGTGTTTGTGTGAGTGTGACTGTGTGTGTCTGTGTCTGAGTGTGTGTCTGTGTCTGTGTCTGAGTGTGTGTCTGTGTGCACCTGTGTGTCTATGTATGTGTGCGCGTTTGTCTGTGTGAGCCTGTGTGTGTGTTTCTGTGTGTGTGTTTCTGTGTGTGTGTTTTTGTGTGTCCATGTATGTCCAAGTGTGTATCAGTATTGGTGCGTGTGTGGCTGCGTGTATGTGTGTTCATGTGTCTGTGAGTGTATGTGCGTGTCTGTGTGAGCCTGTGTTTGTGTGTGTCTCTTTGTTTGTGTGTGTGTGTGTGTGTATCAGTGTGTGCCTGTGTTTCTGTCTTTGTTTGTGTGTGCCTGTGTTTGTGTGTGTGTATTTCTGTGTGTGTGTGTGTATCTGTGTGTGAGTTTTCTCCGTGCCATATCAGGTTCTTTTTTTAAATTACAGCCCTCTGGCTGAATCCCAAATCTTACCTACATTGTTTGCGAGATTATTCTCCAAACTTCCTCTTGCCCTGGAGGGAAACTCTATTCCTAGGCGCTGAACCTCCGACCACATTTGTTTGGGCTCCCTGCTGGGACAGTTTTCATTTCCATTAGAACCAGGTTCTGTTCAGTTCTAATCCCGTCAGCAGAAACTCCCCGTGAATGTTCCCATTTCTGTTTTGTGATTTCCCAGCTTTAAATCCCTGCGTGGTTTCTTTGGCTGCACATGTGTATCATCTTCAAAGAGCCGGAGACCCTCCAGCTGCTGCTCGGCTGTCGCCATGATTTTGGTCAGTGTTCTCGAAAAAGTTCCTCCACGGGAAGCAAAACAAGTAAAACCCCACAAAAAACAAAGATACAATAAGGCTGCACTGAATGTGAAACTGAATGAGTGATTCTGACGATTCTTTTTGTGATTGACAGAAAGACGTAGACCTGATTTAGATCAAGGTTCTCCAAAGGTGCCATCGCTCGCCATATTTGAGAAAAACGTGATCATGGCGTAACGCCGCCAAAACTCAATCATCTCTGGGATGTGACTAAATCTACCTTCCATAAAGTTTTCTGTAATTTAAAATAAATAATAAAAATCAAACAAACATTCGAACAAGTGTAAAAGTAACTTTGTGGAGATAAAAAATCAAATGGATTATTAAATGAATAATCTTAAATTTGGGTTTTGGTTGCCATTTAAGAGGATTCCATTTTCACGTATTATTATATTTTACTTGTTACATTTAAGCTAATTGAAGTAATGTGAAATATACACAGTTGTGACATCAGTACAGCCAAACTGTCAATTCAACACTGTAGAAAATTAAAGGCAGTAGTTATAAATCTGAAGTTGTTGTTCTTTCAAAAATCCTGAATAGTTTAACCCTTTCATGTCCTGCTCAGCAGATTTTGAGACACTATTTCTTAATGAAAAATGTCTGAACCTGTTTACAATGTGAGCCAGCGGCGTTAACGCTAAAGAGGAAGGGGCCCAGGACGCAACCCTGGGGGACACCAGAGGATATTGAGAAACTCCTATTTGATAAGTAGGATTTTTGGGGGGGGGGGCATGTTAAAGAAAGTGACAACTAACTAAACAGAATTATGTAACTTCATACAATGAAAAATGTCAAATATTTCCCACATATGTTGTATTATATTATATTACTGACATTTGAACTCCAATATGTCTCATGAATCCTAATGTTACAGAATATATACCTAATATGTACTAATGTGCATTCAATTTTAACATTCTTGACTGAATTATCTGTATTTATTCTATTCTTTATCTATTTTTTATGTTCATATTATAAAAGATGAACAAAAGAATAAACTTTTTTTTCTTTCTTTGTCAGGTCCGATCAAAACATCGGTTGCGTTTATTACTCTGCTAAAATATATTGTTTGCTTTTACGGGCCAATAAAAGAGTTCCCTGTTCATATTTGTATGTTTTTACTTTATGAGAAAATAAAACTGTTCCGTATAAAATGTGCCCAACAGGCCCGTTTCCTCACACACTCATATTTTACAGCATGTCATAGTTCTGATACTTCTTCAAAGTCTTATCATATCATCTTAAAGGATCAAATAAAAGGATTTACAGGTGATCGAATGTGGAAGGACGGTTCTGTTTCCCCAGAAGAAAACTGGACCACAGTGATTATTCAAAGGGTTTATTATTTTAGTAAATAAGGCTGCACAATATTAGTTTTAATAGAGTTGTCAGCACATACAGTGTGTTTGTTGTTTACGCACACATGGAGCCGTACTGCACACTAAAACACACACTGAGAGGGAAAAGTAGAAATAAAAAAATGCTTTAGTTACGTTTATGTTCTTTTCATTTTAGTAACGGATTCTCAGTCTTTTTGTCTGCAGGCAGGATATAAATGCAAATGCACCGATGAGGATGTGGTGCTCTTTGGAGATGTTGGAGGTTAAAACCCATCAGATTTGTCGGGAGAATTTCCCATCAAAAATGATGTTAACACAGAAGTTCATTGCAAATTAATGAATTATTGATTTTATCCCGAAAAGCCGCAGATCCTTCGTGTTAACGGGATAACTCAGAAACCTTTTCATGGATCATTTTCTAATTTTATAATCACACGGACCTTAGTGTGAGGAAGAACTGGATTGATTTTGGGAAAGGACAGTGGCATATTTCTGTCACTAGGGGGAGCATCAACTCCTAAATAATGTTTGAGCCGTAATTTCTCAATTGTTGGTCCAATTTAGTCTAAAGTCACCTCATATGAACAGACAGCATGTAACATGTATTTGTCATATTTTACAGTAATTATTCAAACCTCATTCACTTTTTTCACAAAATTATAATAATAATTTTAGTCCAATTGTTTCTAAAATTAGCTCCTGTGAATCCACTCGAGGAAATCCGTCTTGTTTTATTCCTGAGCTCAGAAAAACTAGTTAACTGTATTTATCTTCATCATTGAGTCACTGTGGGATCTGATCCCAGAACAGACTGATGACATCATAGAAATAGTCAGGTTGAGTCAATATGGACCGTTTGAGATTATTAATGTGTCATATTTAATGTGAGGAGTTCAATCAGGGGGATTGCTTTTGTGTAACGCAGGGGATTGGGGACTTTGTCAGGCATATACCCTTGCTGTGAGGGATGATAACATACGACTAGTTGAAAGATTATGGAATCCTGTGTATAAAAATCAAATGAAAGGAACAGACTGAACATCAAAGTCAAATGGATTTCCTTTCATGTTCTAATTAGTTTGATTGCTGCAGAAATAGTTTGAAGGTCTTCAGGGTTCAAAGATCGAGATAATGCTCCTCCTTTCTCCTACTTTAGAATCACACAATCTGCTTACAGGGCGGCTTTAAGCTGGTTATTTGTTTTCTGTAAACTAAACGGCAGCTTGAGTTCATATCTGCACTGACAAAAAGACAAAAGGTCCTCAGGAACCTCCTGGCCTTCAGAGGGAGTTTGGACACTTACCAGATTTGTTGATGTAATGACATCATAGTGTAGAAACACAGCAACAACAGTCGTGGGTGACAGTGGAAGTAAGGGAGCCTCCACCCTGGAGAAGCCGGGGTCTACATGAAGTCCTCGCTGTGGAGGTGTTTAGTCACAAAAACAACAAAAGCGGTAAATACAGCCTCAAACAGTCGGAGACGCAGAAAACCTGAAAGGAAGCTTGAAAGCAAAACTGATCAGGTCACATCATCAGTAAAGTCACTAACAGGCCAGATCCTCCACCCATAGGGTGGATACTTGATCCCTTTGGGTTGATGGACACCTTCATCACCAGTTTGACATCATGCATGAAACACTAACCATGTGATTGATTACAAAAGATCAGAAGCAGTGTCCTCGTCCCCTTCAGAGTCGGTTACAGTAAAAGTACGTCACAGTTTAACCTCACGTCAGCAGAAAAAGAGATTCCTTTTCCCTCACTCCTTCAGAAGCCAGTTCAGTTACTGTAGATAAATATGAGACAGGAAACCAGCTGATATAGAAGTAGACGTTACTTTAAGATGAAGATCTGAAGTCTGGATCTCTACGGCGGCGTCTGTGTGGTTTTCAGGGTGAATACCAAATCATCGCTGTCAGACTGGGGTGTTGCAGTAGCCGCCACCAGGGGGCCCCGCGGGTCGCATCCTGCAAGAGCCAAAGATGCCTATCTGGTCCATCGGCACACATCCTCCCTCACAGGCTCCGTTCCCGGTTCATCCGGGAGAGTGGTCGTAAATTAGCCGACCATCCGTGGCGAGGAGCCAAAAAGTATGACATTTATAGTCCGCACTACAGAATGCGATGGTTCTCTCGTTCTCCACTCCATCACAGCACAGAGAGGCGTTCGTCAGGGCAGACAGCGGATCCTTGCCATTAACATGAGGGACATCCTCTAGAGAACAACAGGTCATGCATGTTTCATCTAAGTTCTGTTGTGCAGAAGAAGAATGTGTGGAGGCGTTCGCTTGAGAGAAAAAGGCCCTTTGATCTTGAGTTAAAGTGATTATTGTGTAGCTAATTTGGAGAAACAGGAGCCGTAATTTAAGACAAGTAATACAAGTGTAGTTTAATGCAGTTTTATAATATCCCCTAGGACTCAGGGGTTTAATAAACTTCATTATCCCCGTTAACACCAAAGAACTGGAAGGGTCAGTTCCATATTTCCACCACTAGGGGACATTCATTTCTACTAGTTTTCGGGCCATACCTTCTCTACCGTTGGTCCGATTGACTTCAAATTAGGTGCATATAAATCGATTTAAGGAGATCTATCTTTTAAAAAAAATTATTTCACTGTAATGGCTCATATTTTTATTTTTTGGGGGGAACTTTTTGTGGAAAACAGTTTCTTGCCCCGTTTTTTTTTCTTTTTTTTTGTTTAAAAAAGAAAATGTATTAATAAGATTAAATTAAAAAATAAAGCTCCACCTAGTGAATAAAATGATGAACTATTAGAGTAAAATATTATATTTAAAAGAAAGATCCCCTCAAGTCGATTCATATGCATTACATTTGGACTAAGCCGGTCGAGAAAGTGTGGCCAAAGATTTTTAGAGATAAAACCCGCTCTGGTGGCGGGAATATAAATCCAGCCTTTCCCAAAATCAATCCAGTTCTTCCTCACAGTAAGTTCTATGGGGCTATATTATATATATATATTATATATATATATAGCCGCCACACTGTCTGCTCATCAAAAAAATTCTGGCTGCTGGACAATTTGTTGATGACCCCTGCCATAAACTCTCCGTGACACACAGTTGGCCGTCCGTTGGCCCACCCCAGTCGTCTTCGTCTCTTTGAGCACCTGTCCTTTCTCGTTTGCTTCACTAAAGAGGGGGGGTCGGACCACTAGAGAGAATGAGCCTGTGGTTTGGCTGAGAGCTGGCTAACTGTCACCTCTCTGTAGCTGGACCCACTCAGGATGCGGGCAGTCCTCTGTGGATTGGTCACGTGACGGGGCTCTGCATTCTGGGCGCACTGCCGACAGGCCCCATAAGTCTCCTGCTCTCCGTTCGAGAAGAGTCCATGCTCTCCGCTGGTGTCCTTGTTACGAAGGGCAGTGGAGCCGAAGCCTTCCTTTGGCTCCGACTGTGGACTTCCCCAGCATATCCTCTGCCGCAACATCGACGTGTCTCTGTAGAGACACTCCCGGAAGTTGGGCTTGCACAGCAGAGAGACCATAGGGTTGTAGACGGTGGAAGACTTGGCAAAAAGGGCGGCGAGGGCGAAGGCTTCGGCCGGAACCCGCGCGGCATCGCCGAAAGCAGCCCACATGGCCACGGCGGCATATGGACTCCAGGCACAGAGGAAGCCGATGCAGACGGCTACCGACAGCTACGGAGAGGAAAGATTCACACGTGCAGGGAGTCAGCAAAAACCAAAGAGTGTCGGGTATCAAACACACAGCAACCAGCCATAACATTACAACCACTGGTCTCAATAACATGGATCAGCTCGTTATAACGGCACCTGTCAGGGGATGGGAATGATTGGACAGCAGGAAAATAGGGCAACTGGATCTGAGAGACGATGATGTATTCAGAACTCCTTCCAATCACGGTTTCCTGATTTTGCTTCTTATAAACTGCAGATCGAACCTTGATGGATTCTAATAACTGCATCGGCGTAATGAAAGATGTACGCCGATGTTTCGTAGAACTTGTTGCGAGCATGGATTATTAATTTGCACTCCTTTTCTTCGCTCTCCATATTAACTGTTCTTTTTATCAAATCATTCATACATATATGGAAAAGTATTTTTTAACTTAGACTGAGGGGTTGATCAGAATTGTGATTTAAAGTTCGGATGAGCCGCTGAGGACGCTGAGATTTCAAAGTGGGCCGCGACCTTTTTCCGTTTGGTATTGGTCGTAAGTCAGACTCACAGCACAAACACAAATGAGAAGATTCTATAAAACAAAAGAAGGAATTTTCTACAATCGTTTGAAAAAGAAATTCTCCTTCTCAAAACCAGACAAAAGGGACGCCTTCTGACCTTGACAATGAGGTAGTGGGCATTAGCGGTCTTGGTCTGTGGCGACACGTGCTGCTGGACCGCCTGGCGCGACCCGCGCACCGTCACCAGGATGCAGGTGTAGGAGAGGAAGATGATGGTGCAAGGCAGGGCGTAGCAGAAGACAAAAAGGCAGACGACGTAAGACAGGGCCGAGAGCTTGTGGTTGGGCGCGTGCCAGTCGATGCAGCAGGCTGTGCCGTAAGGTTCTGGACTGTAATGACCCCACTCTGCCAGCGGCCCCACGGCGAACACAGACGCGTAACCCCACACTCCCACCACCAGGAGGCGAGCGTGTGACGAGGAGAACCTGTTACCTGCCATTGAAAAAATATCCTTTCATGATATTATGTTTTTTTTTTGTTTTTTTTCTCTCCAGATACGTCAAAATATTAATCTTTGTGATGAAGGCAAGGAAACTTTATTTATACGGCACATTTCATTAACAGGGAAAACTCAAAATGCTTCACACAAACAATCAAGAGCAGAGCCTTTAATGTCCTCACAAAGAAAAAGAATATAACTATATATATAGCCATATAATCTAATCAGCATTGATTATCTTCATTATAGCTTCTTCATCTTCAAACTTCATCATAAAATAATTTAAATGATTTTTTTTTTAAACTGTTTAAAAATGATTTGTCACTTATTAAAATCATTTAATGATTTTGTATTTCATGGAAAATGGTCATTTTTAATAAGTTTATTTGTTAAAGCATGTTTTGAAGAAACTATTAGACCCTTATTAGACTTTTTATATCTTTTTGTTTAGTGAGTCCTCACATGCGTTATAATAAATCCTACTTCTTGAAAAGGGCTTTCGTAATAGTCATGATTCCTGCCTCCTCCTCTGTGCCGCCTACGAACTGCGGTATCCCCCAGGGCTCCATCCACGGCCCCTTACTGTTTACCACGTACATGCTGCCACTGGGTCACATTATGAACAGGTTCAGTCAGATCTTTCAATATACGACTCAACCAAACATTTGAACAGGAAATCAAAAGAATTATTAAGAAAGATTTTAAAAAAAAAATGTATATATACATTTTTTATTTTTTTTTAAATAAAAAAAAAAAAATTTAATTAACTAAAGCTATAGTAGAAGCAAAACTAACGGTCTGAGCCCTTTCCATCTCACACATAATTTGGAGTTCTGTATAGGAGAGTTTTGTATAGGAGAGACAAAAATGAGAATAGTTTTAAAAATTGAACGAAAGGTTTTAAAAACTGAATAAGCTCGAAGCTTTGATTTAAAAGCGCTGAGAGTTTGAGCGGTCCTGCTCCTGATCATAATCTATAATCTATCTGATGGCAGTTGATGAGCCCTCACCCTGGTTGGGGGAGCAGACCTTCAGGCAGCAGACTAAGGAGAGGGCCGTGAGGTTGGTCAGGCTGCAGAGACCGAACAACACTCCACACATCGCATAGAACTGACAGGTGACCTCGCCGAACAACCACCTGTTGACACACACAAGGAGAAGATCGCAGTTTAAGAACAGACATGTTAGAAAGACAAGAAATATTCTTTAATATCGACAAATTCTCTCGTATTAAGCAAAATAAATCTGCACATTTTCATTTCTTAAGACCATCTATAATGGTACTTAGAAAAAAACTTAAAAAGTTGTGTTTATTACACGGAATTAAAGCTTTGTGATGACAGAATAGATGCTATAAAATGGACTTATTATTCAGCTTGAATTGGTTTTCTGCATTTGTTTAACGAATCTTCTTAAAACAAAAACTGCAACAAAGAGAGGTTTTCCTTACATCTAGTTAAATATTACATTTATCATTTACTGCGTCCTCATCAACATCATTCTACGAACAAGAACATCACTATAACATCCCTCAAAACAAAACAACTGAGGAGTGAAAAAACTCAAACTGAATGTGAAATCAGCAAAATATTAGCTGTTACATCAGATGTCTTAACGTGCATAAAATCACAAAATAAAGTCTCAGGGTTTAGCAGACGTGGAGGTAAAAGTTGAGATGCACCGATTGCAATTTTCTTTGCAGAACCCCGATGTTTAGAAAGTCTGACCGGCCGATACCGATTTTTTTTTTCTTCCCTTTAAAGTTTAGAAATCATAATAAGTAATGAAATTTTAGTGCTCTTATTTTGAAGGGCTACAGTGGAAGTAACGAGGATGGCCTCGTTCAGTCCATCGTATGTTATATGTAGTTTTTGTTCAAAGGCTTCAGGGCTCGTGGCTCACTCTGAGCTCCCGCTAGCTTTTATTTATCTGTAGCACCGATAGCGATAAAAAGAAGCTAATGTTAGCCTAAA
Source organism: Lophius piscatorius (assembly GCA_009660295.1). Lineage (NCBI taxonomy): Eukaryota > Metazoa > Chordata > Actinopteri > Lophiiformes > Lophiidae > Lophius > Lophius piscatorius. The sequence continues at coordinate 69,015 of VRLP01002772.1, read as the reverse complement.
GCCTAGAAACTGCTATGCAGCACTGGGTGACGTAGCTAACGCTAGCTAGCTAAGTAGCTTGTCATGGGCTGCAAAAGCTATTTAACAGGTATAGACCAGATTATCCAGGGTTATGTCAACAAAGTAGGTAGAATGGGATTTCTAGTTAGGATAAACTAGCTAACCGGAGAGATAGCAGAAACATCTAGCCAGAGAACAGAGAACTCACATCAAGATGCTTCTTAAAGTTTGAATCTTTGGAGCAGCAGCTGAATAGTGATGCTGCGACCTCCTTCTTCATCTTTGTAGGTGAATTCATGCTTTTATCTCCGTAACAAAAAATGCATTATTGGCGGCGGTGAAGGAAACTGTTAAGCTGAGGAAGCAAGACCTTCAGATTTGACTAGCCCATGAAACCCTGGGTAGCAGTAGACAGGTACCAGGACACCAGAACAATTGCAGTTTGGCAGTTGCTTAAGCAAAATCCTGAGTGTGGGACGCCATGGAAAAAGAGTTTCAGTTGGCCTCAAGCGAGTTCTGGAAAACCGTCCAATGGATCAAGAAGGGAAAGCAGGACTTGTCTCAGACTCTCTACAGCCTGAGAACAACTAACCCGCACTGAGGTTGTCCTCAGACAGTGTATAGAACCCATGAGTAGCTCCTGAACACGGAAACAAGGTCCTCATTAGTGGTGCCAGAGTAGGAAGACTCAAGGGGAGGCCCATCCATGTCCTTGGCAGAGGTTGCTGAGGTAGTTTAGAAGCTACCAATTGGAAAGGTGCCAGGGATGGATGAGATTCGCCCTGAAAGCTTTGGACAGGGATGGGTGGGAGCAGTACCTTGGCTGGTACTACTTCGTCGAAAGAACGACGGTAAGATATGATCCAATTATAGGGGAATCGCACTTCTCAGCCTTCCTGGGAAAGTTTACTCCAGGGTCCTCGATTGTCGAACCCTAGTTTCAGGAGAATCAATGCTGATTCTGGACCTGGTCATGCAGGTATTGGCTAAATTTTGCTCTTGCAGGTGTTTTGTGGCTTTTGAGAAGCCCGGGGAGTCCTTTGGGGGGTTAATGTTGGGGTTATCTTGAGAAAAGCTTGTTTTCTTGTGATAATTAGTTATTAATCTTGTTATCATGAGAAAAGTGGTATAAATGAATATCTGCCACAACGGCCCCTCTCCGATTCCCTTAGAACTGTGTTCATCCTGCAGCGGCGCTCTGACCCTGCCCTTGCACGTGTTTCGTGAAATGCATCTTATTTTGAGGTGTCAACATGCTTTTTTTTGGTGATGCCAACCGATACGATGAAGCTAAATTAGGTTTGATTTGAAATTCTGACTATCGAGAAACTGAGACCAGGAAGGTCTCAGTTTCTGAGAGCTTCCTGAAGTCATCAGCTGATTCACAGTGAGCGGAATATGAGATACCTGTGAGAGAAAGATGATGGAATCGCCAATGGGAATAAAACGAGGGTCATCCCGAGGTCACTGATGGAGAGATTGATGATAAAAAACTCTGCTGGCTTCAAGGTCGATCGCTTGTGATAAGCGACAAGCAGCAGGATGCAGTTGCACATGAGGGACAGAACACCTGTAAGGAGAGGACAGAGAGTCTGGGCTGAGCTCAGGATGATCACCTGTGAGGATTTATCATGAAGTCAGTCCGGATCAGCACCGATCAGAACCTTACCGAACAGGGTGTATAATGCACCGATGAGGATGTCGTACTCCTTGGAGATGTTGGAGGTAAAGCCATCAGATGTGTCTGAAGCATTTCCCATCTAAAATGAGGTTAATACAGAATTATAAATAAACCAGTGTGAATAAAGAAATGATTCATTTTATCCCTGAAAAGTCTGGGATAATATGGAATCGTCATCTTTTGTGTTAAGACAAGAACTCAAAAACTATTTCTTGGATCATTTTTCTAATTTTACTCCCTCATAAACTTTAGTATTTCCACCAACAGGGGAAACTATGTATTATATGTATATGTATATATATATATATATATATATATCATATTTTACCTCAAAAGTTCATGTTTCACCCACTAGGGGGAGCTTTTATCTTCTTTTTTTTAAATTAAAAACACTGTTTTCCCAACATAACCTCCTGATAGTTGGTCTGCTTTGATCCAAATGATCCACATAAGAACAACCTAATGGAGATCCAACTCCTATATATCATAATTCACTCTAAGAGTTCATACTCGTCTCATTAGGAGGAACTTTTCTTTATGAAAAACACTGATTTTCAGACATAACTCCATAACAGTTGGTCTAAATCAGACTAAGGTGAACTTTTGACTTTATTAATAGTAATAATAATTATTGTAATTATTCTATGATGAATCGATACACTATGGGATCTGATTCTAGAGCAGAATGCTGACTTTGTAGAAATAGTCAGGTTGAGTCAGTATGGAATGTTTTGAGATTATTAGTGAGGAGTTAGTCAATCAGGGGGTTTGCTGGTACAACGCAGGGGATTGGGTCCTCTCTGGGATGCAGCCCTGCTCGTTGGTTTGGTTTTGCTTGGTTGAATATGCCGAGAATGGAGACAAACGTATAGATGAAGGTGTTAAATAACCAGAAGAAGAGCTTCTTCTTCACTTCCTCGTTTAGATGTTTGAAACCCAATGAACGTTCACGCCTCTTAAATTCTGACTTCGGCCCGTCAGGAATGAATCCCACTGCCCGTCTGCAGGAGCAGATGTAGCAATAAAAGGGCAAGGCTTTTTCTTTTTTCAATAAAATATAATAATCCTCCACTGGAGATGATGAGGAAGATTCGTATTGATTAAGAAGACGCCAAAGCGGGATTGACAGACGGGAAGGGTCGGAAACATTGGGCCTTCCAGGATTTAGATGACAGATTGAATCCTGGACAACAGAACACATCGGATTGGGCTAACATGCGCTGCGATTGTCAGAACAGATAAAAGAATCTTCAAATGTTCTCCTGAGCCGGGTCATGTTTTGGTTTGTTTTTTTGCATTCGTGCACACAGGCAGATACGGAACAGTCACATGCGGCGTTCCCTCCGCCGGCGCCGCCGCCGAAAACTGACAGATTTCTTTTTCCGAGCGAATGAATGAATAAATAAATGCAATAAATTGTCAGAGCCATCTACTCAGCGTCAGCAGAGACACGTCAGAACCTCACGCTGCTGGCTATGAGCCGGACTCAGAATCCAGGCAATCAGGATGTTCTGTCCTCTGTTTTTCAAAAAAATGAAATGATGTTCGCCGATATTCATCACAGGAAAAAAGAAGTACTTTCAGAAATGACGTGAAGGCAGCGCTCAAGGACTTGAGACGATCACAGGAGAAAAAGGGACGGACCTCGTTAATATGCGAGTCGGCGCTCCGGTCGATGACGAGACGTCTGAGCAGAGTGAGTAGTTTGGACCCGATTCAGAACAAATCAAAGAGCTCCATGTAATGATGCATTCTGGGCAAAACTAGTTTAGTGCAGAGGGATGATGGAATTCATTTTTAATTAAAAGCCTTTAAAGTTCGAACCGGCAACAAAAACTGAGGAAAATGATTTTTTACGTCATAAAATAAATGACTTCACTTTTACTTTTTTACTTTCGTTGCATTTTTTATTTCTCTGGGGGAATTTGTCAATTTATTATCTTAAGACACTTGCATTCACTCAAACATTACGTGACCAAGTGTTTAGTCAAGCATGTTTTTAACTTAATTAAAATGATTTCATGGAAAACAACTTTGGGTGGAGAAAGTTTTTGAGAAAAAACTTTTTGACCCTTCCTCAACTTTTCTTTGGTTTTATGGCGTTTATAATCTGTTTGGTAAATCCTCACATGCTTGAATATACCAAATATAGTCCTTATTGAAAATAACTTTCTCCACAGCTTTGGTTAATGCCTCCACTTTGGTGGCTGATTTGAGCTGTGGTGTCCCCCAGGGCTCCGTCCCCGGCCCCTTACTCTTTAGTTTACACATGTAGCACTGGGTCAGATTATAAACAGGTTCAGTCACATTTTTCTATCAGAATCGTTGCGTCAAAACGTCATCAACCAAACAGTTAAGCAGGAAATTAAAGAGTTTGAAGCTGTTAGATGTTTTCTAATATTCTGTCACCAGCCTTAACATCAGTGAAGACGGAGTAAAAAACAGCAAAGCAGCTCTGCTCATCCGGGTCAGACTCAAACAGATCAAACAGATCTCTAAAACGGTTTCAGCAAAAACCAGAGAGAGTCATTTTTACAAATATCCAAACAATGAGAAAAGAGAATCCAGAATACGTCAAAATAAAATCTTGTAAGGATCCTGAAACCGTGACGAGGTCATGAACTGTTTTCACGAGGTCTTCGTAAAAACCACCTTTGATTTGATTTAGTTAAACAGAAACGTCTATAATCCACAATCATTTATTCTGTGCGGGGGAACCAGACGCCATCCCAGCTGACGTTGGGGTGAGAGTCACCAGTTAATCACAGGGTCGAATCACGGAAAGACAAACAACCATTCATGGACATATTCTCGCCTGGGGGGGGGGATTTAGAGCCTTAATTCATGTTTATGGAGTGTGGGAGGAAGCCGGAGAACCCAGAGGGAAGCCATGCAAACACAGGGAGAACATGCCGCCCTCACACAGGAAGGCCTCAGGTGGATTTGAACCGCTGACCTTCTTAAAATGGTAAATGGACTGTACTTATACATCGCTGCTCAAAGCGCTTTTTACAACAGGAGTCAGCATTCACCCATTCACACAAACATTCATACAGTGATGAGAGAGGCTGCCACGCTAGACGCCATCATTCATCACCAATGGAACCGCCGACCTCCAGATGAGTGGACCACCGCTCTACCAACGGAGCCACCGTCGACTGTGAGAAAAACAGCGCTGTGTTCCATCAAGAAAAAAAAAAACTAGTCCAACACTGTGATCCCATACAGTAAGGGTATATCCCTGAAAAGCCCCCAGTCCCCTGCGTAGTACCAGCAATCCCCCTGATGGAACTCCTCGCATTAATTATGGCTCATTAATCATTTCAAACAGTCCATAATGACTCAACCTAACTATTTCTGTGAAGTCAGCAGTCTGTTCTAGGATCAGATCCCATAGTGACTCAATGATGAAGATAAACACAGTTAACTAGATTTACTAGTTACTTTTTGAGTATCTTTGATAACCTAAAGGATCTGCTGAGTGGAAAACGACTCCATGATACCCCAGATTGTTCTGAGTCTGTACACTGTAAAAAAAAAAAAAGGAAAAGAAAAGAAAAGAAAGATGTTTTAACTTCGGGAAAGTGAAAAATATGTCAAAATAAGGTGGCGTCTGCAGGATTTACAGCTCGTACTAATCAGAACCACCTTTGAACACATCGGAGTGGGAGGATGCTGCTTTCAAGTGCGTCGACCTTTAAGCTCCAGCGCCTCCTCGTGAGCCTGAGTGAGCAATATTTCTCTTGATTCCCTCCAACTAATCCCGCACTCTTTCATTTATTATTTGACTTTAATCTGAATCTTGTTTACGTAACAAAACCGGAACGACCCTGAGCCACATGAGGTCGAGGGCGAAGGCGAGGGTTAGGGGGGGAGGAGGCGGACAGAAAGAGCTTAGGCAGCTGAACTTTGCCTTCAGTCGGCCGTGACAGAATATTTCAGGAGCGTCTGAGCCGTGACATCACGGTTTACGGCGGCTCTGAGCCGGACTGAATGATTCTCTCTGTCCGCCGGTGATTGATTGGCTGACTTTGACACGGAAACTGTAAAACAGTCCAGATGATGGCGCAGAGGGAAAACCATCCACCTGTCAGCTGACCCGACTTATTTCATTTTCCGTTCATCCTCCTCTCCCTCCCGGGCCTCAGTTCTCCGCCTCCCAGGAGCGTTTTGTGATTTATTCATGGGAACGAAAGACAAAACCCCATCTGCAGTTAAATGATGCTATCGGCATGTCAGGAAATATCAGGGTTTTATGACACGTTTCACTGCTGCCTGTCATGAAATGTTGAGTTTAATGGGTTGCCGGGGAAATCAGGACCGCCGCTGCAGAACATCCCACAAAAGTTCTATGGGCTTTAGGTCATGTGACTGTGGATGGACATGGCAGAACCTTTATTCTGTGATCTCTGAACCATTCTTGGGTTGATGTTGAGGTGAGCTTCAGATCATTGTCCTGCTGGAAGGGGCTTTTTTCTTGCTACCCTCCCAAACAGCTGGTGTTGGTGTCGGCGCCATCTGGTTGGGGAGACTTTCTGACCCCAAGATTCAACTGACCTCTGACCTCTCTAGCTGTAAAAGCAAGAAAAAGTATTCTTTTGTAAAAGAAAAAACACATGATTGAATATACTCGCACCGAATTTGGACTAAATCGGATAAACGGTTGAGATAATACACAACAGTTGTTGAGTTGTCACGCTTAGCCCAAGGATCTGTGGTGAAGACGGCGGTGAAGATGATGATTCCGAATTATTGCCGACTTTTCAGCATCCAATTTTAACTCCCAACTTTTCTTTGAACATGAAAAGAAAAGTGTCAGAGCGTTTCAAGGCGGTGTTTTCAGCAGAAGAGGACCTCACTTCTCCCAACGGCCCGATTTTCAAGCCGTGAGTCAGACGTCCAGAGGGGGAAATGCTGTGAAAAAGTATTGGAACCCCCCTCTGATTTCTTCCTGTTTTTTGAGTTTGGACCTCGGGTTTACACTTTGGTGGATATTCAAACAAAACTTCTTGAGTAAATCACCTGAATTAAAAATAAACTATCCTAACTAACTAACTATATGAACCTGATGGCTGGTCGTTCCACCTTCAGCAGCAGCAGTTGAACCTTCTGGTACCTGGAGATCTACACGTCGCCGACATCACTGCAGTGGAATCCGGGCCCACTCTTCTTCGTAGAACCGCTTCAGTGCAGCCACGTCGGCGAGCTTGTGAGCAGGAAGTGATCGGGTTGCATCACAGCGTCTCACTGAGGTTAAGGTCTAGACTCTAACAAGGACACCTCAAAACTTTAATCTAATTGAGTTTCTTCTGATCCTTTCAGAGATGGACTCGCTCTTCCTCTTGAGATCTTTGTCTTTCTAAATGACCCGAGTGCACTTAAGCTTCAACACACAGACTGATGACCCGACATTCTCCTTCAAATGTTCTGCTGGACAAAACAGGATTCATCGGTAGTGGTGGCTGTCGCAGCGCCGCTCTCTGTCTTTTGAACATTGGAGCCATGAACTCTGACCTTCATTAAGGTTGATGTTTTTTTTAAATCTTTTGTGACTCTTGGAGGATTTCTTTGAAGGTTAACCACATCTGGGAAGGTTCATTTTGTTCCAAGTCCCCATGTGTGGATAATGTGTCTCCTGTGGGTCTGTGGAGTCCCAGAACCTTAAAAACAGCCCTAGAACCCTTCTCAGACTGATATTGTTCTATCACCTGCTTCACTATCTCTTCTGGAATTTTTAGATTTTGGCATATTGTTCTACTGGTGAGGCCTATGAGCAAACTAAAGATGGTCTATTGAAGTGATGTAACTGGGCCGGTACTGATCAGGTCTGGGTGGGTCTGGTCCAGCTGGAACCAGTTATTAATGCTCTTTGTTCATTTTTTTATATTTAGGTTTGAAGGGGGCGGAGCCTCTTTCACAAAGACCCAGTTGGTTTAACTGAACCTTGTTGATTTAAATAATACATTTGTAATTTATATTTGCTCTTGTGTCTCTATTTGCTGTTAAATCAAATCAAATCTCACAAAATTGATAATAAATCCACACAAAAACAGAAGAAACCAGGAGGGGGTCTGATACTTTGTCACAGCGCTTTCTTTTCTTTTCTACAAAAGGCAGGATTCTTGGACAAGTCTTCTAAGAGAGGAGAGATATTTCAGTCATAAACTAGTCTTTCACTGTCGTCCCCAACACCCATAACCCCGTAGAGTCCCCAATCCCCTGCGTTGTACAAGCAACCCTCCTGATTGAACTCCTCAGATAAATGTGACTCATTAATAACCTCAAAGAGTCCATAATGACTCAACCTAACTATTTCTATGAAGTCAGCAGTCTGTTCTAGCATCAGATCCCATAGTGACTCAATGATGAAGATAAATACAGTTAACTACTTTTTCTGAGATCAGGAATAAAACAAGACAGATTTCCTGGCGTGGACTCATGTGAGCCGATTTGGACTCCTGGTTGGGGGTTTGCCCACAAAAAGTGAATGAAATACGAACAAATACAATAAAAGTAGACCGTTAATTAAAAAAGAAAAGTTCCACTTAGTGAGTAAATCATGATTAAAGAATATAGATCTTCTCGAATGGATTCAAATGCATCAAATTTGGACTAAATCAGACCAACGATTGTGAAATTATGGCCAAAAAACTTGCGGAGATTTAGTGCCGGAAATATGCAGCTGACCGTTTCCACAATCAATCCAGTTCTTCCTCACACTAAGGTCTATTAGTGAATTGTGAAGTATGACATTTCTTATAGACAAATGATTAATGACATGGTTGTTAGTTGATTGTGTGTTGATGGAATGATTGATTAGTAATATGCAGCTGAGTCACGACACGACATCATTCTCACTCTTACGGCTGACTACACTGCACAACATTTTAAGTCAGATCCTCTCGTCTCTGACACACGGAGCGCGGCGTGGCTCATCCTCCGGCGGGATACGAGTGGACCGTCGTCGCCGCGGCTGCCTGTCGCCGACTCCTCCTCTGACAGTGACTGACAGTGACAAGTGGACGCCATCACAGCTCAGTGTTTACGGCGAGTTCTAGCAGCGTGACAACGAGCGGTTGGAGGCGACTCTGACATATCTTACGTAATAACTGTAGGAGAGATCATGTGACAAAATGTGCCAGAGCAGAAACAGCCACACGGCGACCACACAGGTTTTCTGGTTTGATCCAGCCCGAGGAAACTCAACATCAAACAGAAAGTCTGCCACATATACACTGTAAAACAGTTTGTCAGATATCTGTGATTTCACATAGTTGTGTATCAATATTTAGATTTTAGTCCTTTATGGGATTTTTCTTTCCTCTTTTGAAAATAAATCAGTTTGACGGATTCCCGATTATAAATGAAACCAAATTGTACCTTTGCTTACAGGTATTAAGTAAAAACAATAAATGTAATATTACAATATTTTTAATTATAAAGGTTTTAGAATTAGGTTATAAATTAGGTTGTTAACACTTTATAAGACATTTGTTAACATTTATAAACAGCTTAAAACACAGGTTTCAATTTATAGAATATGCTCACTATTTGGCAACATCAAGTTAGTAGTACAGATAAGTGCGCTCACTATTTGGCAAGCATCAGGTCTCTAATAACTTTGATATCTAATGAGTTATAGTAGCTTATTAATGATTAGTGAACTTAATTAGTTAACAACGTTTAAACCATTTATGAGTCCTTTATTAAGGGAGTTGTATTATAAAGTGGTATCCTATATCTTCTTGTTTTATATAATATTATTTCACATATATTGTCAGGAGAAGCTGAATTTAAAACAGACATGTTATTAAGCTGTTGTTATTGACTTCCTGCCAATTTATATCCTCCTACGTTGTCTGGGCTGGATTCTAATGAAACATAAATTACCTCTGAATATCTCCCACACACTTTAAGTCAACTTCATTCCAACTCATCGCCACTAATCTCACTGTTCTTAGTTGGAATTAATGCTCAATATTCCTCATCTGGACGACTTTACACCTCGTTTCTAGGTTGAAAGAATGCAGATATCACAAATTATTATTAACTATAGTTTAGCTCTACGGAAGCATATTGCTGTCATGCAAAAAAAAAAGAAGAAATAATCAGTATCACGTTATTAAATGATTCATTTTATTACGTTATTCACATTTTCACATTAACCAAAGCAGGAAGTTAAACATGAACAATTAGAGTATGAAGATAATCATTTAAAAATGTGTGATATGATTATAGTAAAATTAAAATGTTAAATTTCTCATGTAAAGACCTGAAAATGATTTTACAAATGTTAAAATTACCATGTAAAGACTTAAAAACGTGAATAGTATCATGTAAAGACCTGAAAATGATAATGATATAAAAATGTTAAAATTGTGATGTAAAGACGTAAAAATCGTCATGTAAGAGTATGAAAATGACGTAAAAATGAGAAAATGACATTGATAATATTAAAATGTTAAAATCATGTAAAAACTTGAAAACGATAGCGTAAAAAGGATAATAATAATAAAATGTTAAAATCATGTAGAAAGGTAAACATTATCATGTAAAGATGTGAAAATGATCATGTAAAAATGTTTGCCTTTTAACGTGAGTTTATAGTGTTTCATTAAAAAACTATTAATTTTTTTAATATTCTGGCATGGCAGGAATGTGATTCCATAAAGACCAGAGGAGCCTGACAGATCTATTTTATATTACATAACTCTGAAAGAAAAATAAATTCTGAAACGGACCAAATTTGACCCGCTGAAAGTCAGAGTTAGAATTTTACTTAGCACATAATTGCGGTGTAATCACGGCCAGCCACAAAGATTCTGCTGATCCTTTTGAGGCACTTCATCCTGTTCTGGTCAAAGTCATCATTTATTAATTTATGGTGTCTAGACAGTCAGTCTTCAGGCTTTGATGAGTTCTGAATTATTTTTTGCCTGATCAAAACTTATTTTATGCTACAATGAAACGGTCCTTATTCTGAGTTTAGAAATGTTTCGTGAATTGTTTACTTGCCAAATAGTGAGCACAGATTCTACTGACTATGTAATAAGCAGTTTATAAATGTTTATTAATGACTCATAAACATAATTAACGACCTAATTATAACTCAATTTATGATTTAAGTCGAAAGTCTGGGATATTAGGGACTCGTCATCACCGCCACAGATCCTTCATGTTAGCGCCATAACTTAAGAACTCTTTCATGGATCATTTTCAAGTGTGAGGAAGAACTGGATTGATTTCGGGAAAGGTCGGTTGTACATTTGAGACACTAGCGAGAGCTTTATCTCTAAAAGCTATCAAGCCATAATGTCTCAATTATGGGTCCAATTTAGTCCTTAAGTTACAAATGAATCGACATATCGGAGATTTATCTTATATATATTATATTTACAAAAAGCAAAAAGCCTTATTTGCCGGACAGAACTCAAGCTATATAATAGATCGTTTTCAAATTTAATACCTCAATAGACCTTAGTGTGAGGAAGAACTGGACTGATCGACTGAAGGAGAGTTCATAAACTTTGTGTTTTTACTTTAATAGTTCATATTTTACTCAACAGGGGGAGCTTTGAATGAAAACCCATAGGCCACATTTAGTGCGTATGATTGGACTCCAGGAGATCGATCTTGTATTTATTATATTAGTTATTATATAGTTTATATTTGACTCACTTCATGGAGCTTTTTTTTTTTTCCCCATTGCGAGGTGCAAGAAAAATGATGGTGGGGGCATTTCACCTTCATCCTTTGAGGCACTGGTTCTGTTTCTGCTCAGGCATTTTCATCTTTAAAGGTCTCATGCACTCATTCTAATATGTCTTCATTGGATTGGACCTTTGGTTCTCCTGTGCGTAACAAACCTTCATAATTCTTAATGTGAGAGAGAAGCTTAACGTGAACTCTCTCTAATGTGGAAAACGCCGCTGAGCTCCACGTCTACAGGAAGGTCAGCCGCCACTAACCATGAATAATAAATAAATAACTACAATTCTGCCACCCTAGTAGGATATCCCTCCACCACAAACGCTTCCCCTGCGAGACACAGATATTACATAACCAGAGGACAGGAAACGTCTCCGTGTTAATGAGGCTAAATGTCTCCTCCCTGAATGAGATCTTCAGATGAAGGTCAATCACTCTACCTCCTGTTTGCATCTAATAGATGGACATCGTCCAGCAGCATCTTCATATGTCATTGTCAACACCTATTGATTCTCTGTAAGGGGGCTGGAACTGACACACACACACACACACACACACACACACACACTCACACACACATCTGTGTAGGAGCGCCGGTCCAAACTCAAGTCGACAGGCTGTTTCCAAAAGCGTTTGATTAAATGAAGAAGACGAGCAGCGGTTTCCTTTCAATGATCTCAACAATATTCCTGCACACCGGCTGAGACGTCACGGCCGATAGGAACCTTCCTCTCATCCGTGGGAAAAACTTCCTTTTACGTCTGTCAGTGGGGTAATTAACGCAGTGGGGCACCGATTACTGGACCCAGATTTTATAACTCCTATATATTAATTACACTGAAAAATAAAGGTTAAGAAAAAAAAACATTTTTTGATAGTTTCTATAGTTGGCTATCCATCAAATAAAATAAAGAATATGCAGAACCATCAGCAGAATATTTCTTTTCGCTTACCTTTCAGGGACTGATGGCTTGTCCTCACTTAAACTCATGGAGGCCGGGTAGAGAGGAGGACAGACAGGAGAGGAGTTTGGCCAGCCAGCGACAGGAGACAGAGAGGAGGGACAGACAGGAGAGAGAGAGAAAGAGAAAGAGAGGGAGGAGTGGACTTGATAGGGCCCACTATGAAGAGTCTGGTGAAGGTAAAATCCTCTTCTTCACTCAGACAAAGATGCACACACTGGCTCAAACGACACATGCGCTCGTCTTCAGTGGGGGGACGCACTGAGCCCCACTGATGTAGAGAACGAGTCCACAGTGACTACAGGTCACCCAGACACAGAGGAGAGAGAGAAAGAGAGAGAGAGAGAGAGACACAGAGAGAGAGAGAGACAGAGAGAGACACAGAGAGAGAGAGTATAATACTGGTAAGCTCCGTCACATATGAGTCAGAGTAGCACTCCCCCGCCCCGCTCCCTCTATCCCTCCTCACTCTCCACATCTCAGCTCCTCTTCAGCTTCTTTCTGTGCTTCTCCCTCTTCTTCACACTCAATCTGGATCATGAATCAGGATCATGAATCAGGATCATGAATCTGAATCATGCAGGTACCAGATCACCTCCTCACACAGCTGCTCCCTGATGCGCCGCTGAATCAGTGTGTACATGTTAGTGTGCTGCTTGTGTTTGTGTACACACTGTTTATTTGTGTGTACACACTGCTTGTGTTTGTTTACACACTGCATTTGTTTGTGTACTCACATGTGTTTGTGTACACACTGCATGTGTGTGTTTGTACAAATACAATCATGATTATACATAATCATGATTGTATTTATCTGGTTTATTCTGTAACATTAATTAGCGTAACATACTCTACATCAGTGGGGTAGTACAACAAGCGCTCACATTAGTCACGTTTAATTTAAGGTGTAATGACGTTTTTATTCTTAATTTAGTTACTCATTTATAGAATCCTGAACAAACCAACGGAAAAGAAAATAAGTCAAATTACAGCTTAATTTCAAAATAGATCGATATAAGTAATGTTTATGTCTGCGTCTCTATCTGCAGAGTTTCAAAGAATAATTTCCACTGAAACGTTTTTATTCACACGCATCAATAACATCAAGAAAACTTTATTTTTCAAGTTACAAATAACATCTAAAATCAATCGGGTTAACAATTAACTATCAATAAAAAGGAACTTTAAACGACCCTCGGTAAACGGCTGGGCTGATTTAGCCGTTTCTTCCTTTCTGCCACGTTAAACACTAAAAGTAGACTGCTGCTCCTTGTAACTGCTCCTGCAGTCAGGAGCGGCTGCTCCTCAGGAAACAGTGCGACTCACTATACGTTTATCATTTATCACTTTTACATTTCTTTCTCATCTATATCTCCTCCCTGGCTCCGTAGCATCTTTTCTAAGGATTAAACTAAAGTTTATTACAGTGACTGGATAAACGCTCATATCTGACAACAGCGAAGTATGGAGAAGCATTGCATTCTGGGATTTGTAGCATTTGTGGTGTTGTGCTGTATATCAGCGTTCCAGTTATTTTTAAAAATGAATATTGTTTCGCCGATCAGATATAAATGTTGTGTTTGTGTTGATGTGGCCTTGAGTTTGACACGTGTTCTACATGGTCATCATATGATTTACAGTTAAAATCTGGCAAACACAGCTGCCAGTATTTTACAGTATATCATTTTTTTTTGTATTCCAATGAGAAAAATTCTAACGTGCGAGAACCGGGACTGAACCCGCTCCGTTTTAGGTCCGGCTCCAAGCTCAGATCGCCGTCCAACCAAACGCCAACATTCTCCATGAAGAGCTTAATATTGTGTGATAAGGAACTGATGGCAGCAGAATTTGTTCAGTCATGCTGGGGTGTGATGACGAGGACGTCTGTCACGTCGGAGCTCAGTTGAAGAACCCCCCAAAAAAAGAAGCAGTCCTCGAGTGACCTCATGATTATGCCCTTGAGAATTGGTGAGAATGACATCATGTTAATGCAGAATTTGTGACTAGAATGAGAGTTTTCTAAGGTGGTTGTTCTCTGAGCGGTCCGAGGCGTCGCTCGAATGAATGAATGAATGAATGAAGTGGTCACAGAGTTAATCCAGGTCTGCGAGGAAGCGTTTCAACGGCACCTGAAGCGCTGCGTCGCCCCACTTTATCACACCCGCCCATGTAGGTGGCTGTGAGCGGCGCTGCTCCCGACTGACAGTCAGCCAAAGCTGCTTACGGCGGCGTGGTCTCGCTGGCTGAGCTCTGCTTCGCCTGCAGGGCTGCAATAAGCAGCGCTGTCATATTAAAACTTCAGGGCAGAGTTCTTCTTAGCGGTTCGCTCTGACAACGTGTAAATGGACTTGGTGTCACAGCCGGTGGTCTGCCGGATCGTGGAAGTCGCTGCTCGCCTTATTAGAGACGACAGCCAGCAGAAAATGAACAGAATGAGCGAAAATTATGAGTGAAGATGACGGCAATCACTTTCTATCAGGTCCTTAAGAATGAGTGAGTGTCGTGAACTCCTGCTCGGAATAATCTTACTCCACCTAGTTTTTGCAGTCTTTTTTTTTTATTTTTATGTGTACTGTAAAAAAACTCAGTTTCTGTAACAGCCAAAGTCTGCAGTAGGCGTCTAAAGCTCCCTCTAGTGGACATTGGTGATATTTTGCAGGCAAAATACCTCTCCGAGGGTAAATATCTCATTTTTGTCACAGTTTGGGTCCATTGTCTCTCCAGAAGGTCCAAATGGAGAGTCAGCCTGGTCCTGTCCCACAAGAACTGTGTAGAATTACATGGAGTTTGTGGTATTTCTATCAAATTTGATGCAGCAGTTATCAAAAGGTTTCTGAGCAAATTCACTGATTGTTTTGTTTCATGGTGTTTCAGTAATAGAATGTTAAAAAAACAATAAAATACAAATCAAGCAAGAAATATTGGTAATCTGTGTTTAATCACAGATTCCTCACACATAGTAACAGATAACTCACACATAGTAAAAGATTACTCACACAA
Source organism: Lophius piscatorius (assembly GCA_009660295.1). NCBI lineage: Eukaryota > Metazoa > Chordata > Actinopteri > Lophiiformes > Lophiidae > Lophius > Lophius piscatorius. The sequence continues at coordinate 53,664 of VRLP01002772.1, read as the reverse complement.
AGTGACACATTACTCACACATAGTAACACATAACTCACACATAGTAACAGATTACTCACACATAGTAACACTTTACTCACACATAGTAACACATTACTCTGTGTGTGAATAAATGTGTCACTATTACTCACACATAGTGACACATTTCTCACACATAGTGACACATAACTCACCCATAGTGACACATTACTCACACATAGTGACACATTACTCACACATAGTGACACATTACTCACACATAGTGACACATTACTCACACATAGTGACACATTACTCACACATAGTGACACATCACTCACACATAGTAACACATTACTCACATTTTAACACTTTATTCACACATAGTAACACATTATTCACACAGTTACACTTTACTTACACATAGTAACAGCCACAATGTGACTGACACTGAAAAAAAAAACAGGCCTATGCTATCACAGACTGCAGCAAGGGTATATCCCCGAAAATACCCCAATCCCCTGCGTTGAACAATCCCTCTGATTGAACTTGCGAGTTAAGACAGGACTTTACCACCTGGATCAACAAGGGTGCAGAGTATTTTATTCAAAAAGCAACAGAGGATGAAGTGTGCAAAAGTGCCAGGAGCATCCGACAGAGAAGAGCAAAGATCACAGAGTAAAAATAGGAATTCAAGAAACGACTTTGGGCAGGTTTGACATCTCAGTAAAAGAGGAGGACCCAGTAGTTTCACATAGCACCACTGCAATTCTGCTACCATGTATTTGAGCTTTTTTAACCAAAGCAAACCTCGAACTTTGAACCAGGCCGTGACTTTTGCCTTTTACTCATCCCAGACTAGAGACTCGCAGGTTTGCCATCGATATTAAGTCACATTTGCCCTCCTCTCTCTGAACAGCCACTTATTTGTGCATGGACGCACTGGCAGTCAGATGCAAAACAACGATTTAAATAAATTCCAGATCAGGGTGGCTGGAGATCTTGTATATTTACATTTATACTATAAAGGGGCTGCATCTAAAATGTGGCAGAAACAAATGAGACGTTCGTGTCTAAGTGGAAAACAAGTCTTATTACTGCACTGAGAAGGAGAGGAGACTAACACCCCAGTTAATCTTCTGCCAACCTGATGATTTTCTTTCAACAAAAAACAAAAGCCCAGCAAAAATATGGCGTCGTCTGCATTTAAGAAACAACTTTTAATGTGATTAAAGCAGGAGCATCAGTAAAGCAGCCTGCTCTTATGTAACATGACGGACTCTTTTAAGTTCAGGGTTGCTTTTAAGAAAAACTTCTGTAGTTATTTAAATCCCGACAGGCCATCTGGAACAAACGCAAGAGGTTCATTAACGAGTCTGGAGCATCTGAGCGGCTAATGTTTTATTCTTTAAACGCACGATGAAGCAAATGCTGGGTTATAATATTTTAAAATCACAAGAAATTCAGTGGAATGAATTATCGGATTGAAGCGCTGTGCGATTGTAAACTGTTCCAAACAAACACCAATTAAACGAATATATCATGTTACTAAGTGACTAATTGCTGCACAGTCCGCCTCTGGCTGCAGATTCGTGGAAACGTTCGTTCATCACCATCCACACAGAAATCATTTTACCAGAGAAGCAGATTCTCTGGTGATTCCTTCAGCTGTTTCAGCGTATGTAAAACATTCTACAATCTATATTCACCGTCACACAGCCCCGTCAAAGTGCATCTAGAGAACCACAAAGTCTGTTTTCACAGACCGTCACTGTGTGCCTGATTAAAACTAGTCCTACGCTGTCGTCCCTGACGGCAAAGGTTATGCCCCTGAACACCCCCAATCCCCTGCCTTGTACAAATAACACTCTGATTGAACCCCTCAGATTTGTTGTGACTCATTAATAATCTCAAACTGTCCATAGTGACTCAACCTAACTATTTCTGTGAAGTCAGCAGTCTGCTCTAGGATGCAGACATTCAGGTAGCCTCATCCGTCCGATCACTGTGTCACACCTGCATACCCCGCCCATCACCATCAGCTGCTGATGTCCACCTCCCCATCTCCACCTCATCAGCTCATCATTCATCAGCCCGGGCAGAGTCATCAGCCACCACCACCACCAGTATCCAGACTCCAGACCAGAGTGGGGATATTCCATGCTGCGGTCCAGAGCAGAGATCCTTCAATCACAATCTCCCAGAAGAGTCTGAGCACCAAAGACTTTCTAATAGACTGATTGTCACACGTCTGTGGTTGTGTTCAATCATTCTTCTTCTCTGCATTTTTGACATCTCTGATTGAAATTCAAAAGAGGTCTCCTCTTGTCGATCCATATGCACCAAATCTGGACTAAATCGGACCAGCAGTTGAGAAAGTAGTAGTTTCTGAGTTATCGTGTTAACATGAAGGATCTACGACGGACCCTTGTCTCACGGTTGACGTCTGTCTGGAAGTGAAAGTTTGTCTGTCCTCCAAATGAAAAAACAGGATTTTGATAAGGTGCTGCTATATTGAGTCTCAGTTTACTATCAGGTGTCGCCTTTAATCCTCCTCCTCCTCCTCCTCCTCCTCATCTCTGCTCATCACAATTATCCACTTTTGGTCAAGGTCCAACGTGAAACTTGGCTAAACCTGGAGGACATTCAGAGGCGGCGTACCTCGTCCAAAGCTTCAATGTCCTGGATCTGCATCAAAATCTAATTACCTCTATGCCATACAAGGGTCACCTCGCTACAGAACTACATGCAACTCTCTTTGAACTTTTTCAGATCCTCCAATTACTAAATAAAGGTAATATATACAAACTACAAAAAGCACTCAGAGACCGCAAACCTCCACCAAGACCCAACAGTACCCTAGGTTTAGGAAAAGTTCATACAGATTTAACCATTAATGTCTCAGTTATTGCCAGCCTCTAACTCTACCGACAACTAGAATAAATGCTGAGTATCTCTCGAGTACTCTGTAGCAGCTCGTCTACTGCGCCTTCCACTTCAGCGTCTCTTTTCAGCCCCTAGTTCCACCCCCGAAGAAAAATCACAGGAATCAAAGACAGCAATAGCCACATTGTAACGTCACCACTCAAAAGGGCTTATTTTATTCTAAATAGAAAACATCTAAAAACATGTAAGGATAAATTTAATCACCGCTAGGATTTTCCCAAACCTCTGAGGGGAAACAATTTCATGCATATCTGTCCAGTAGGTTTTCCATAATCCTTCTCACAAACAAACAGACAAACGCACGGGAGAGAAATCCGAGCCTCCTAGGCGGTGGAAACAAACAAACATGCAGAAAGAGTGACGAAAAGTTGATACTACTGATCAATATTCTCTTACAATATCAAAAAATATATTCTGTAATTTTTAATCAAAAAAAACTAAAGTTGCAGATTCTGTAGTTTCTGTTTTGTGGTGGATCTTGGAGCCGAGGAGGAGTTGATCACATTTTGAGACAGATCCAGAGAATACAACCATTTCCTTTAAACATCTTAGCACCAAAAATAGAAATAAGCAGATCAGAATAAATTACAGTCAATTCATAATTTTTTTTGCCGCTCATACAAATCTGCCAAACATTTTTTTTTTTTTTTTTTTTTTTTACATAGCCCACACATTATTTTGTGGTCGTTCAGGTTTCAGGCACGATGGCGGTGCTGGAGGCGAGACGTGGCCTCTGAATGTTTTTCTAGTAGAAATGTCATTAGCATTAGTGGCTGCTTTGGTTAGTTTGTAGTCATGAGTCTATTTTAAGGTTTTACGATGATGATTAAAAGATCATTTTGGACTCTTTTTTTCATGAGTGCGGAGAGAGAGAGAGAGAGAGAGAGAGAGAGACCTCTACATCCTGGTCAGCACTTGAGTGAGTGGGGCTCATTTAAGACACTGTGAATGTACTGCGATAGCCGGCACGTCTATCAATGCCACAATTCTCCCTGCTCCTCTGTAGCCGGCGTTCATCCAGTCACCATGATGAACATTTCTAATCCTTCGAGGAGATGCAGCGAAGAACGGGAGGAGATGTGGACGAGAAATCTTTTTTAAAACGATGAATATAAACTTATTTGTAAGTCGCTCGCGCGTATAATTAAAAAAAACACACGTTTTCATTAACTGGCGAGGTGCGTTCAGGTCCTCCAGTTTTTCAACATGTGTCGGTGCTGCTGAGTTAAAAACAATAAAACACATGAAGTTGTTTTATTCCTTTAGTCTGTTCCTGACTGTTTCCTACTTTTACTGTTTTATTGTGACAGAAGTCTGAAAAGTCTGAATTAGTCCAGCCTTTTTCCAAGGGACATTTAAAGTTCATTTTTCTGGATGTTTAAAAGACGATTGATTTCCCCCGGTGGAATCAGGCGTCCACTCAGCATCACTTTTCCACAGACTGATGATCACATGTCGTCTGCTGCGACATCAAACACCCACTCTTTCCTGCCGGCTGAAACATTGAAACATTAATTATGTCCCTGGAAGAGTCGGGGATATTATGGAATCATCATCGCAGCCGCCCCCACAGCAAATCCTCCCTCCCTCAACGCGATAACCAAATAAAAAATGAAATACAGAAATAAATTCTTTCATGGGTTTCGAAATGTTTGTGTGAGGAAGAATTGGATTGATTTTGAGAAAGGCCGGTTGCATATTTCTGACACTAGGAGGCGCTTTATCTCCAAAAGTTATGATCATCATCATATTTTATTGTAATAGTTCATGTTTTTCATTCTTTGTGGAACTTTTTTTTTTATTTTTTTATTTTTTTTACAAGAAATACCGTATGATATATATATATATATAACTTAAACTGATTTAATTTGACATTTTAGTTGAGTTGAATCAGGGAGATTGCAGGTAGAATGCAGGGGACTGGGGACTGGGGACTGGGTAGCATATTTCTCACAATAGTGGGAGCTTTATCTCCAAAAGCTCTTCTGGTCATAATTTCTCAACTATTGGTCCGATTTAGTCCAAATCTGGTGGATATGAATCGACTCCAGGAGATCTGTCTTATTCTAATCCTATTTTCTATCTTGTATAATATTTTACTCCCTAGGGAGAGTTTTTTTTTAATCACTAACAGTTTTTCGGACAAAACTTCCCAACTGTTGGTCGGTTGGTACGCCTCAAGAAGTTCTAACTTGTAAAGCAAAGTCTTTATCATATTTTACTGTAATTAAAATAAAATAAGATCAATATTATTGTGACGGAAAATTCCCACCCGTATATCCGATTATGTCTAACGGGTCTCATATGAAACACCGCAAGTAAATCTGTCCAGTTTTATTCCTGAGCTCTGACAAACTAGTTAACTGTATTTATCTTCATCATTGAGTCACTGTGGGATCTGATCCTAGAACAGACTGCTGACTTCATAGAAACAGTTAGATTGAGTCACTATGGAATGTTCGAGATTATTAATCATTCACATTTAATCTGAGGAGTTCAATCAGGGCGATTGCTGGTACGACGCAGGGGGTTGGGGACTTTTGGGGGATATATCCTGGCTGTCATGGACGACAGCGTAGGATTCTTCATCCCAGTGGAGGTCAGTGATGTCACAGACATGACCAGAAGCCTCACAGAACAAACCAGCCAGTACATCAAGAGTAAAATCATGTGTGTAGTTTCACATCTTTAATTTAGGAGACCGGCTGAGAACGAGACAGGGGATGATTAAAGTAATTAAAGGTTCAGTCACAAGAATGACCCATTTAAATGTCAAACAGAACACAAGAACAGCCAGGAGTTCAGAGGTCAGAGGTCAGAGTCATTTCTCTTCTGTGTGTTGTTTTTATTTGTTTATTTGGGTTAGAGGTTTTAATTAGTTGATATTAACTTGGATGCAAAAGCTAATAAATGTATTTCCTAAATGTTGAATGTTTGCTGTGAATGTCTTTAGTCTCCAGTGTTTTTTATTCTACTGACATTCTGTCTTGTTCCATTCGCTGCTTATTCTTACCTCCAGAAGATAAAAGATGTTTCGCCTCCAGAATCCTCTTTATCAAAATTCACAAACGATTAAAAAACATTCAAAGTAGGATTCCAAAAAAATCGCAAGCGTGCAATTCTAGTTTTAATGTCCCCGTGGACGACAGACAAGCAGAAATACTTCTGATTGATAAATAAAAACTTGATTGACGATGTTTACACGGTGTTTGCTCCGGACCTGCGTCGGCTCTGCAGAGGATGATGAAGCTCAGATGCGATCATCACTTTATGTGATTTCTCAGAGTAAAGAATATCTTCATTAAAGAGCGGCGCTTCGTAGGAATGAATTATAAATATGTTTTCTACCCTGTCTTAATAATCTATGCTCCATTTGTGGGGCTGAGCCAAATCACAGTTCATGCTCTTCACGCTGGCCCGGATCCATCTGCTGCCAGCGCTGCAGCCCAGACAAACAGACGTGTTCGGACTCAGCAAACAAATGTTCTGCAAACAAAAACGGTGCAACACCTCTAGGATGGATTCACCGCAGGGGTTTGTTGGCAGTTGGTTTGTTGACCGCACAAAAACTACTGGACATATTTTCATGAAGCCTGAAGGACGGGGTTGGTCGTATGAAAACAATAAAATCCACTGATCCATCATTTATGTTGATTAAATGAGGCAAATAAGTTTTTTTACCTGCAAATTTCTATTTGTTTGCTGCTGCTGCTTATTCTGGCATCTTGTTAAAAATAATTTTAATCTTAAAGACAGTTATCCCCCGTTAAATAAAGGTTGAATTAGACACGAGGAGCTGCGTCGCGTCTTTGTGGATTCAGAGGAAGTTGAGGACAGAGTGGCGAGGGAGGAACTGTGGGAGTGCATGATGAGGTCTGGAGTGACAAGAAGTACGTTAGAGCGGAACCAGGATATGTATGAGAGCAGCAGGGCAGCAGTGAGGTGTGCATTGGGTTCATGGTGGAGGTGGGACTGCACCAAGGATCGACTCTGAGCCCCTTCTCGTTTGCTATGGTGATGGACAGGTTGACTAAGGAGGTCAGACAGGAGTCTCCGTGGACTGAGATGTTGGTGGAGGACATTGTGATCTGCAGTGGGAGCACAGAGCAGGTAGAGGAGAGGTGGAGAAATGTGCTGGAGTGAAGAGTAGTGAAGGTCATTTGCAGCGAGACAGAATCCACGTTTGAATGAAAAGGAGGCAGGAGGAACAGAAGAGTGCCAGGAGTTATCTGTGACAGAAGAGGAGCAGCAGCAGGAGTGAAGGGAAAGGTGAAGGGAAAGGTTTCCAAGATGTTGGTGAGAGAGGACATGCAGTTGGTTGGTGGGACAGAGGAAGAAGGCAGGAGGAGAAGAAATAAATTCCTTCACTCTCTTGATGATTGAGAGTTCAGGCTTTTTCATCAGATGAATCGCTTCAACACAATCATTTCATGGATTCACAGGAACCTTTCTGGATCAGTGGGACACGAGCCAAAAATGGAATTACTGAATGTCGGAGGAGAGGCAGGTAAAGAGGTGGAGCGATTTTGATGGGGAAAATATCTTGTTGCAATTTCGATCAGGGATTCATTGAAGTAAGAGAGGTTGTTGGATCAGCATGTCATTGAATGTCCTTCTAGTTTATTTCTTCTCTCACCCTTTACAATCATTCTGGATGCTAAATTTCTCCATGAGTATAAAAATTCTATATCCCAGAATGTGTGTCCATGATTTAAAGCTGGGCGTCGAGTGTAAACGACACGGTCTGCTGCGCGACCATCACTCTAATGAGGACAGAGACCTCCACCTTTTTTTTTCCTGCAGAGGACATTATGGGATGACTCACACGTTTGCAGCCCTCTGCTTATTCACAATCCTGTTTGTCCTCCGCCGGTGTTCCAGCTCTGTCTCTGCTGATGAGGGTCCACGCCTCGGCCGGGCAGCAGATCCATGAGTGAGCAGCAGAGGCCCTGAATCAGAGGAGACTAATTCAGCAAAGTCCCCTACATGTCCTCTCAGTCCAAGTGTCAACAAGTAAACAAACAAGATTAATGTGTTGTCTCATGGCTTTGTGGAGGCGTGGGAGCAATACAGAAAATAAACTAGACCTACGTTGTCCTCGCAGACAGCAAGTGTGTCCCCTTCGAAAAGCCTCCAGTCTCCTGCGTTGTACAAACAATTCCGCTGACGGCACTCCGCAAATTAAGTGTGAAGTAATGGCCTCAGTATTTTTTCTTTTTCGTAAAAACGCTCCCCCTAGTGAGTGAAATATGAACTATTATCGTGAAATATGATAATATAAAAGATAGATCTACTTGAGTCGATTCATATGCACCAAACTGAAGTTAATCGGACCAATGGAAAGGAAATGATGTCCAAAAAAAAGATGTTATTTTGTGAAAAAGCTCCCCCTAGTGAGAGACAGTGAAACATTAATAAAAACGAGATTTATCTTATCTGCATAGAATGTTTACAAAATCGGTCAAATGATTAAGAAGATGTCTGCAAAACAGAATTTTTGTGAAAAAAAACCCCCTAGAGAATAAAATATGAACTATTAGGGTAAAACACAAAGTATAATTGATTGATCTATTCAAGTTGATTCATATGAACCAAATCTGGACAAAATCAGACCAACTTCTGAGAAACTTTGGCACATAGACGTTTGAAGATAAAGTTCCCCTAGTGTCTGTTAAATACTACCGACCTGTCCGAAAATGAATCCCATTCTTCCTCACACTAACGTCTACGTGGCTGTAAAAGTGATCCATGATATATTTTATATATTAAATATCTCGTTGACATGAAGGATCCGCGGCAGCGATGATCATTTCATTATATCCCCGACTTTTCGAGGCCATGATACGGGAGGAGAGAAATATAAGAGAGACCCGATGAATCAAAGATGGACTACGACACAGAAGGGGACATTATTCTGTGTGTGGCTTTGGACTTTCATCCGCTGGCGTCTCTTTATGACATGTATTGTGACGTTGGCGCGGTGAGTGAAGGCTGAGCGGTGATTATGTGTGTGAAGGGTTTCTCTTCTGCTCTCCTCCTGCTGGCACACCACCTTGAGTCATCACCCGGTTTATATTTCTGTCCTATTATTGCTCCATTACTCGTCTCTCCAGCTTAAATTGGTCGTGTATCTTCTCCGTCTAACTTCCTGTCCTCACTGGAATGTCTGTGTTTATCATTCACCGCGTGTCTCAGGCTGGAAGGCTTTCACGCCGAACGGGCTTCTTTCTGACCATGCCATCATTTTAATGGTTGTTTGTCTGATCGAGGAAGAGGAAGGAAGAGGGGAGAGTTATTAACAAGGTCACCCATCACGCCGTTGTAACGCCCAACGAGAATCGCGCTCAGACAGCCGGCTGAATTTGCAGCCCATAGAGGGAGAAAGGGAGTAAATAACATAAAGGCTTTTTCTGCTTTCTGCTTCATCTGAGCAATCTCTCATCTGGCAAGAGTTTTCAACACGAAATTGATGTCGGGAAGGAGATTATTCTGGGAATGAACGCAGCTTCACTCGTTCCCTGCAGTCAGCAGTATTAACACTTTTCTGTCACACCTCCCTAAAATAAACATTCTTTATAAAAATCCAAGTCCAACACTGAAGGAGTCGTAAATATCTCAAATAGTATTTATATAACCAATCTGATGTTTTCACATTCCAACACAAATCTGATATTCTAGTTATTTTCCATGTGTGTATATATATATATATATATATATATATTTCTTATCTTTATTTTTTTAACACTTCTTTTTTAGCGCTTTTATTTTGTTGAATTCATGCACTTCCTGACTTTTAACATAAAGTAGAAAGTTACTTCCTGTACATTGAGAATGGATAATTTGAGAATACTCAAAACCGGATTTATTAAACAAATTTAAGAAACTGTTATATTTTTATATCTAATCTCAAAATACATTTTAAGTTAACATATTACTTGTATTTATTTTCTAATCAATTTAAATTATTGTAATTATTAATTTATTAGTCAGTGTCGCGATTTAATAACAACATTAAGAGTTTATTTTTTAATAACACTATATATTTTGTTATCTGAAGAGTTTAAAGAATTAACATTTGAAACAGGGCTTAGTTCATATAGATCAAATAATTAACATTTAATGTATAGAAATGTAAGAAGTGGAGTTTCTAATGGGATTCAATTTTCATTTTAATATGAAGAAATTCTATGTAGCTTTTTTAATTTTTTTGTAATTTACTCTCATAAATCTTTGAGCAGGTAATTTTTAGTATTGATGTGTTTTTTTGCAAAACACATTTTCTGCATATGATACCCAAACTAAACACAATTCAGGAAAACGTTAACGTGTTTTAGCGCCTGAATTAGCGGCTTTACACATTTCACAACAATAACCCGAGATTTCTCTATTTTAACTATATTACTTCTAATCCAACTTAACCGGACATAAATTACACACTTAAAAGACACATATAAGGACCTAAAATCAATAATAAATAAAATTATGAAGGTAAGGCTGTCATTTATTTACTCTTGCTAAAACAGCTAGCTAAACATCATCACAGTTGGCGGTCAAATTCTTAGTTCCTAACTTGACCAAAATATAACAACTGCTTCACCAAACATTGTCAAAAAACTTTTAAAAAGGGCTTTAAAGGGTTAATAGATGCTTTGCGGCACGTTAACGCATGTTACTAACCTGTTTTATAAAGAAAAAGCAGAGACGGGAGCCGTTAGCTTCTTTCACAATACAGGTCGGTTCTCAGGAACGGAAGCCGCGCTTCTACAACCGGCGCTCAGTTCAAACGTCACTCCCTCTGGTGGCGTAAATGAGTAACTACACTCTCAGCGAAAAATAAAAAAACTATCCATCATCACTAAAATCAACCTCTTTCCCTGAAAAAATACATTAAATAATCATCCCAACTTATATTTGTGACCACACATTTGTACGGAGCCCCCCTAGTTTCAGTTTATGAAAAAAAAGGAATCTGTGAATCCATGCACACGGATTTGCAATCCCATTCTAAACTATATACTACTTAAAAACGTGATATCAGAAAGCGCTTGCACTCCCCAGTCTGCATTCACTACCTTGCATTCGCAGATGCATGCACGGAATTGCACGTAGGCTTCATTTAATAGTCTGGTTTTGTCATGACCTTCTACTGTGTTAAAGAAATCTCTCTAAATATATAAATAATCACTCACATAACAATAAAGTTTGAATTAATGGATGATTTAATGTTAGAGAGGAATACATTTTTTTCTCATATGACCCTACGAAACGGCGTACGTTTGTAGGCGTCACAACTGCATAACTTTTTTATATTGAGGGAAACTTTTGACAGTTAAAACAAGAAGGTTTGATTGCATTGATGAAACAGCGAATGGTTTTGGAATTACATCATTGTGCTGAGTAATTTCAATTTAAGGTGGCGTCATAGGAGCTCATATTTCACTCAGAAGGGTTTGGATTTTTGCAACAAACACTATGTTTCGACACCGGTTGTGTCTAAAATTAGCTCCTTTTTTGGAGTGTATACTCCACGGAGCAGAGTAAAGGTTGTGTTTAAATATGATAAAATCAATAAGATTGACATAATGTTTACCTTGTATATCAATTATTGTTATCGTTTACAGCACCTGTAGTTTAAATGCTAGCCTAAAAGCTCATTCTAGGCTAAAGGAGCACAGGTTTTTTTCTTCATGTGCTCCATCTTGAACCAGGACACCAGAAGTTTGCTTTGCTTACATTCCTGATTTTTCAGAATAAAACCCCCTTCATCTGGTGAAACAGCAGCATTTCCTGTCTCATTTACCAGCAAACACACCCCTGATGCCGTGATTACAGCAGGTTAGCATGTCATTTATATAATACTGCTAGTTACTCTGGACTACAACCCCCATAATGCACCAGTCACTTGACAGAACTCCCATAACTACGTCCCACTATTATTGTTGTCTGTATGTAAGCTACCGTTTTTCTCCTTTTGTACAAATTGTATACTTTGTGCAGAGCTTTTAGCTCTTTAATACCTTTGCACCGTTTTTCTGTCAGAAAGCAGAATTAACAATGAATCTTCTTGAACCTTGAATTTGAAACCAGAAGAAGAAGAAGAAGAAAAAAGGCATGAGCAGTAAAGAAAAAGTATTTATTGGATTTGTCAGAACTGGGGGAAAAAAACCCTGAAAAATCAAAATGCTAACTCAAGAAAAGAAACAAAATCATATAAAAAAAATGAAATCATATAAAAACACAAGAATCTACACTTCTAGTCTAGACATGATAAAAATATCGATACAAAAACTTTAACATGTAAACATCGTTAAATTGTTCATACGAGTAAAACGGTACTTTAACACTGCGGCGTGGATTTCGCTCGTTGAGGCTATAAATAATTTCCATTTCAAAATAAGAGTAGCGCCTTCGTGGTGATTGTGTGTCATTAGTGCAGTCGGAATCAGCTGCCGTTCTCATTTCCTACTGTCAGCGAACTGAAACCGTCCTTATCTCAGTGCAGGTTCAAAACCTTGGCGTTTTACAGTTCACTCAATCAGACGGGCTTTCAGTGGACGCCGGCAGAACATGAACCCACTTTCTTTCTCTTCTTTCATCTGCTGTCTTTACGCGGTAAACTGGACTAATTCAAAGCGAAAGTGTCCCCCCGTCCCGTCTGGGCCTCCGGCTCTGAGCTCGGCGTCGGGTTTGCCTTTGAGGTGCAGTTTCGTAGTTCCCCTCTGAGCTCTGACAGCTGCTGGGCGTGGCTGGAGAGGGTCCCGTTCACCTGAAGGAGAAGCCCGTTTGACTGCCCCTCCAGCTCCTCCCTGATTCTCTCCAGGTCCTCAGCCAAGAAGTTCAGTCCTTTACACCGGTCCTCCACGCTGGCGACGCGACCCCCAACCTCAGTTACCTCTTTCTGGACCCCCATAGCCGTGCTCCGGCAGCCCTGAACCGCCTGAGCTAGTCGTCGCCTCATCTCCTGCAGCTCACCCTTGAGTCGGGTCAGTCGGCGCTCGCCGGCTGAAAGCATCGACGCCTGATGTCCAACCAGCTGAACCACACCCTTCATCTGCTGGGCCAGTCGGCCCTCTCTCTCGTGCCAGGAGCTGTTTGCTTGACTCACCTGGTGGATGACTGATCCGAGGGAATCCTGCAGGTCTCTCAGGGTGTGATTGACTGAGCGGACATTGAATCGAAGGATCGTGACCTCTCCTTGGGTGGGATACTCTGCCGGCGCTTGTTCCTGCTGCTTCCTGGGAGGTAGAAGTTTCTGGATTTGCTGCAGTGTCACATTGAGGCTGTTCAAACGGTCACGCTGGATGTCCAGCGCCTCGTTGAAGTTCTCATCGGCCTGGTTGCCACTTGGGCCAGGAGACTCTCCTTCGATGGCGGATCTGTTTTGAGGTGAAGAACAGGAAGAGTTGCAGAGGATCTCCAGGCTGCTCAGTTGCTTCTGCAATCGGTCAACGTCCACCTCTAGTCTCTCTCGGAGGGATTCCAGCTGTGTCTCCAGAGTGGGAGTGGCTAGGCCTTCCAGTAGAGCAGGAGCAGTGGCGTTAGCCAGCTCCTCCACCGCCGTCAGTAAACGGCCTTCCAGAGCCTTCATCTTACCCTCCATTCTGGCCTCCAGGCCGGACCCGTTCACCACTTTTCCCAGGACACCGGTCCACCTCCCAGACACCTGACTCTTCGTCGTTCCTGTCGCATTGAGCTTGCTCTCTACGTACTCCAGCCGCCCCGCCAGCATCCCCTCGATGTGGTCCTTGTGAGCACCCAGCTCCACCCTCAGGTGCCTCTGGGACTGGTTCAGGCCAACCATTGATGTTTCCAGCAGCTGCACCCTCTCAACCAGTCCACTCATCGGACCGCTGCAGTCCTCTGAGGCCTTCAGACTCTGCATCTCTGCCTGGAGGTTTCTCAGCTCTGTTCTCATTTTGGTGCTACTCTCTGCCAGAGCGTCTTCCATCTGCTCCTGCCGCTCACCTTGCTCCCTCTGGCACTGGCGATGAACGTCACCGGCTTTCTCCTCGCATCGGCCCTCTGCGCTCTCTATGCGCTTTTCGAACCCACCCAGAATTTCCGTCCTGGCTTCGCTCAGCTTGGCGTCCATCAACTTCTCCACGGCCGTCCCCTCGATGCTGCTGGTGGACTCTGATAGCGCCGTTCCGTTGGACGTCTTCCTCAGCGCTCCGCCGTGTCCCATCACCGTCGCTCTAAGTTCTCGCAGCTCTCCTGACTTGGATTGCAGCTCTGTTCTCAGCTCCTCTATCCTCCCGTTCAGCTCCGTGAGGCCCGGGAACACATTTCTGCCATCTAGGTCCCCTGTTTCAGGATCTCCCAGCGGAATCTCTACGAACCCTACAGAAGAAGGACTGGAGGCCATTGCTGGAGCAGGAACCGGACCAGGGGCAGCAGAGAGCAGAGCTGACAGCATTCTGTTGGCGTCCTCTCGCAGCGAGGCCCGCAGACTGTCCTCCAGTCCATTCACCGTCCCCCTCAGGGTCTCCAGACCCTGGTTTAGACGTTGCACGTCTTCCTCCATTCGATAGAGACGTTCTTCTGTCTCACTATTTAGAGCCTGACCTGAAGAGAGAAAGAAAAGCTGTTAAAACAGAACACTCTTTCCTTTTTCTTTATATTTGAATGCAAAACTTTATTCCTGTATTTTAACATACATGTGTACTTTTTTTCATTTCTTATATTTGGAATGAGTTTATATGTATGTATATATATATATACTCGTATACATTTCCTCGTATTAATTCAGCTACATTTAGACAGACTTGGATTTCTGTTTGCTGTAAAAAAAAAAAAAAGCTCCCCCTAGTGAGACTTTTATGCTATTATATTCATAAAATAATACATATATATAAAAGATCTCCTTCAAACGGGTCATACGAGATACTTTTGGACTAAATCAGACAAACCGTTGGGAAGTTATGTCTGAAAAACTGTAATGTTTCATAAAAAAACCAAAATAAAATTAGATGTGAGCAGAATAATTCCAAAACTGTTTGTCAGATTTTAATGATACTGGGAGGGATGTTTGTTCATATGACCAGGAAGAAATCATTGAATTTTGGAGCAAATCCAGAAAAAGTGCCATCAGAGAAATGGTGTTGTTAAAAAATAACTACCAAACTTATAATGATGTCATCTTTGATTATGAGGGTCAGACTACACTGTAAAGAAGTTTTTTTGTAATTTACTGTAACATACTGGCAGCTGTGGTCGCTAGAACTTATAAGATATATAAATATAATTAGTGCCAGAGTAGAAACCGGATGAAGGGAAAACTGGGTTTTTTTTTCATAAAAACGCTGCCCCTAGTGAGTAAAATATGAACTGCACGAGTAAAATATGATAAATAAAAGTTAGATCTCTTAGAGTCGATTCATATCAACCAAACGGTTGAGAAATTATGGCCTGAAAATTTTGGAGACAAAACTCCACCTAGTGGTGAAATTATGCGACTGACCTTTCCCTAAATCAATCCAGTTCTTCCTCTTCCTCTAAAGTCTATGATGTTATAAAAGATTTTACAAAATGATCCATAAAACGGACTTTGTTAACACGGAGGATCTGTGTTATTTTATGATAGTCACTCATCCTGACTAAAAACACTTTTTATAGAACCAAAAAAAAAAATACATAGTTTGTGATGAAGACGCACCTATGGACTCGTCTTCAGGATGTTCACCACCAGAGGAGGGCGGATGGATTTTCTCCGGTAGATGTTCCTCGGGTCCATGCTCCCCGGGTCCATGCTCCTCGGGTCCATGCTCCTCAGGTCCATGCTCCTCAGGTCCATGCTCCTCAGGTCCATGCCCCTCAGGTCCATGCTCCTCAGGTCTATGCTCCTCAGGTCCATGCCCCTCAGGTCCATGCTCCTCGGGTCCATGCTCATGCTCGTGCTCATGTGTTTGGTCCTGGTCCGTGTGATGGGGCTCCTGGTGCTCTGGGTTCTCCTCTGGTTCTGATGGATATGGCTCAAAAGCGGTCTCTGGGTGGGTAGAAGATCTTGGAAGCCCAAAGTGGCGCCCTGGGTAGGAGTTAAAACTGCTGGGGGGAGGTCCTTTGAGATAACCCAGTGGATTGGACCTCACCATAGGTGGACCCTTGAACATTGGACCCTTGAACATGGGACCTTTGTACGGCGGGCCCTTCATTGACGGGCCTTTAAAAGGTGGCATCATCTTCATGTGGTGCTGGTAAAACGGATGTCCCTCCATGCAGCCGTAACCGGAGTAACCGGGGCAACAGCGCCACTCCAGCTCCGTGACGGTTTTATGAGCCACCTTGTAGATTGGTTTGTAAAGCAGACGATACCTGAGGACAAGAACCGAACACAGATGGTTCTGTGATGTTTTCTCTGAGTTCATATTCTGGACTGAGCCTGGA
Organism: Lophius piscatorius; assembly: GCA_009660295.1. Lineage (NCBI taxonomy): Eukaryota > Metazoa > Chordata > Actinopteri > Lophiiformes > Lophiidae > Lophius > Lophius piscatorius. The sequence goes on along the minus strand of VRLP01002772.1, from coordinate 37,377 downwards.
CAGACACAAAGAGCGGCGTTATACTCACTGGAGGGTGGGACATTTCTGTCCCCAGGAACACTTGTTGTACTCAGCCTTCACGTACGGAGCTGCTCCATCCTGCAGGGAGAAGGACACGGTCTTCTCCACGACGTAGGCGCAGTGGTTCCTGCCAGAGGAGATAAAGAATGACATCATGAGACCATGACATCACATGATTTATGGATCAGACGGGGAATAGAAAAATGTTGGCCCTGAAGTTAAATGTAAATGAAGTGACTTGATCTTCTGAGACGAGACGGAAGCGGACCACTTACTTGTGCCTGCCGGTGGGTTTCCCCTCGTCGTGGTGCTGACTGAGTCCAGATTTATACTGGTTGAACTGGAACGGTCTGTAGAACTTGGATTCAGCCAGGGAGAGAAATAGAGTCAGGAACACAAAGGGGCTTATGACCCCCTGGAAACGCATCTTTGAACGAATATCCAGGTTTTTTTGAAAAATCAAAAGAAAAAGCTGTGAAATGAGTCTCCAACTGAGGAAGAGGTGGTCTCACAGAAGAAGAAAATACTCCGGAAATATTCCTCTCAGTTCAGCTGATGGGGAGAAAAAGCAGGTATCTAAAAAACACTAAAAATCAATAATGCTCCTCTCTGTGCAGTTGGACCGGTTCTGGCTGCGCTGTGGAGCAGAATGCCACCTTTTGAAGGTTGACCCTGATGCTGGCTGTGGGTGTGGTGGTCCGTGGTGGAGTCACAACAGTCCACTGTGAGGTGGGCCGACTACAGACGCCACTAAAAAAGGCTCCACAGGCACCATCTGCATAACTCCTCCCACTCAGCCTCCACAGAGTGACACCAAAGTGACACAGCAGCGGAGAGGGGAGGCCTCGGCGCCGGAGCTGCTCCCGCGGCTTCAACCAGCTTCATGGAAAATACAGATTTGATGAAACATCTCGTTTTCAGTCAGTCTCATCACTGAGTTTCCCTCGATGACGTCACGGCGAATCAGAGGGGGGAAAAACGCCATAATGGGACAGCATCAGAACCAGGCCCAAAATAGACATTCTATTTTACTTGTTAGGTTCTTTTCTTTGTGGAATTATTCCTTTTTTCCTTTTTTTTTAGATGAGGGAACATTTCTTTATGGTAGCAGGAAAACATGTCACCTCAAAAAGAAAACTGAGAACTTGTTTTTGCTTCAGTAAAGAAGTTTTTCTCAATTTTAGAGGCAGATAATCTGACACTTCTTGAAAACAAAAGAATATATTATCAGAAATGTTAAAGATCAATAATTTACAAAATTATTTCAATTGTAAGTTAAAAGTTTAACTTTTTTTTGCTTCAGTAAGAAGATTTGCTTTCTTTTAGAGACACAAATCTGATTCCTTCCTCTATGAAGTGATTGATTTGGGGGAAAGGTCAGTTGCATATTTCTGCCACTAGGGGGAGATTTATCTCTACGAGTTTTCAGGCACCTAATTTTGAAACAGTTGGTCCGATTTAGTCCAAATTTACCTCATTTGAACCGCGTTAAGAAGATCTTACGTGTCAGTATCATATTTAACTGTGGTATTTCATAGTTCACTCACTGAGGGGAGCTTTTTAACGAAAAACACTCCTTTTTCGAACGTAGCTTCCTGATTGTTGGTCTGATTCAGTCCACATTCGGCGCAAACGAATCGATTCAAGGAGATCGATTTCATTTATCATATTATACGGTCAAAGTTCATATTTTACCCATTTTTTTAGAAATAAAAAACATTGTTTTTTTAATATAACTTCATAACTGTTTGTCCGACTTAGTCCAAATTTGGTGTATATGAATCAAGTCAGGGGGCGCTACTGTGTGTGTATATATATTGTCTCCTATATATATATATACAGGTATATATGTCATATTTTACTCACTAGGGGGAGCTTTTCAATGAAAACACTGTCTTTGCAGACATAACTTTAAATTCAATTTAAAATGCTCTGTCAGGGGGATTGCTTGTACAACACAGGGGATTGGGGGGCTTTTATTGGGCAACAACAGCATAGATCTGGTTACCAACTCTGTCAAAATTCCTGCTGTGAAAAAAGACCTAAAGTTGAGGTGGGTTGCAGAAAAGAATAAAAAGTTGCTGCCATACATCATCCTGATATCATCCTCCGTCACCGTTTCCGGCTTACATTTCCTCTCGTTGTAGTCTTCCCTCCTCATCCTCACAGCAGTGACTAATCCGTCATTGATTTTTAATCTCATACATTTGGATGTCATGCGCTGCTGGCGAGCAATTTATTCTATTTTATCTATTCATCTGACATTTTTTTTTTAGTTTTTTTTTTTTTAGATAAATTGCTCCGCTTATAAAAGGAAATAAATGTCCGACACACCTAAGTATGAAATATCACAGCTCTTCTTTATACCTGACGGCGTCAAATTATACTTTAAGGAGCCGAAGGGAAAGTATTCAGATAGTTAAGTAGAATCTGATATCTAAAAAGGCTCGGCATCATAAACTATATATATATATGTATATATATATTAATTATATATGTATATACGTGTGTATGCATGTGGGTTTATAAATATGTGAATACAAAGGTGTGTGTGATCATTGAAAAATGAATCGATCAAAGTTGAACTTGCTTACAGTTTCATTCCACTGGCCAACTGGTTTTTATTTTTATTCCATTTCTATCTGAGGTGATGTGAGAACTTTCATTCTCTATAAATGTGAAACATCTGCTCTTCTTCACACGTGCACACCGACACAGTTCAAACCTCCACCTAACAGCAAACCTCCAGGAGCAGGAACAAATAAAAGTAACGGCCCTGTGTGGCAGATTTTTTTCTAAGCAGGACACACCCAGTCCTGACAAGTCCTCACATTCATTCACAACAAGTCTTTGTGCCCTGGAATAAGTTCACCTCCCTGAGTGTGCAGAGAAAAAACCCTCCACTGTAAAACACTGTGCAAGAAAAAGCCCTGCATTGTTGCAGTCAAGTTTCTGTAACCGTCGCCCCAGTGACGTGTGGAAGTGAAAAGATGGAGTTTAAGGAGACAAACTTAGCATTTATGAGCCTTAAATCAAAACTTTTAAATTAAACCTCTGCCCAGGTTAAGTCTTTGTAGTATTAGAGAGAGAATGTCGTTCATTAACAGGAGAATATCTGGCTCACAAGGCTGACTAGAAGGTCAGTAGATGGCTAGCTTAGTGGCTAGGTAGGTAGGAAGATAGCTAGCTAACTAGGTAGCTAGCTAAGTAGGTCACTAGGTAAGCAACTAGCGAGCTAAGTGACTAGGTAGGTAGGTAGGTAGGTATGTAGCTGGCCATGTGGCTAGGTAGGTAGGTAAGAAGGTCGCTAGGTAGGTAACTACCTAGATAGGTGGCTAGGTAGGTAGCTACGTGGCTAGATAGGGAGGTAAGTGGGTCGCTAAGTAGGTAACTAGCTAGCTAGGTGTCTAGATAGGTAGGTATGTAAGTGGCTAGGCAGGTAGGTAGCTGGCTACGTGGCTAGGCAGGTAGGTAAGTAGGTTGGTAGGTATGTAACTAGCCAGCTAGGTGGCTAGGTAGGTAGCTATGACCAACAAATGATTTTTAAATAAAAAAGAAAGGACTTTGGAAAATCTATTTTTAAGGTGGTTCCTAACTGTTTTAAAGTTTAACCTTTTCAAAATAAGAGCGTCGTTTAGGCTCTTCATATTTATTACTCTGGGTGGTTTGCTTTTCTACCAAAAGACATTTCTATCCAAAGCTTGCCACCTTTTTCGTTTTACTATTCATACTTTGACAAGAACAAAGTTCTGACGGCTGATGTTAGAACACATCAGAACATAAAGTCGCTGTTCTGGTAACAAAAGTGGAGTTAGTGCCAAAGTCCTTCCGGAACTTTTTGATGGATTCTGCGGCGTCAGCAGAAACAATAAGCTCCCCGTCGGAGGTAATAAGAACCGCAAATAGATTCTTGAAGTGGTTCTGCTCTTTGAACAAGTCGACATTTCTCTCTGAGCTTCTCCGCTTTTCTATTTTCAGTAACGGTTCCGGGTCAGAAGAGGTGCAGCTATCTCATATATGGAAAGAACGACGATTACGTGAGATTCTGTTTACTCCCATTCATCATCTCTGGACCCCCCCCACCCAACACACACACACACACACACACACAAACACACACACACACGTTGTAGAGACGCTTGTACTGTTTTAAGTAAGAAGGACTTCAGTGGAACTTTATGATGGATTTGGGTCCTTCTGGTTCTGGCATACATGCAGACCCCCTTACAAAAGCAGACATTCTTGAGAAAAGTTTTGCCTTTGTAACATGACCTCATTTCGCACAGGAGCAACATTGTGCCCATTATTCTGCAGGGGTCGTTTGACTGACACTTTTTTTTAGACCCAGGTCCATTTCCTGTATCCTGTTTGCAGCAGGTCCCACCTCTTCAACCTGGAAACACCCTTCTCACCGCGGATACACAACATTCTGTGTGTTTCATATTCTCCCAGCGCCCTCCTCCTTTGTAAACAAGCTCTCATTGTATCGCTGAAACATGTTGCAGGGCACACAAGCGTCCGGGCCCGGACATTCTGGTGCCGTCAAACAAGTGCAGCTTTATTCTGCCGGCTGGAGGCGGCTCCACCCAGAGTTTCCCTTCAATGGCATCACACACCCGCAGCTGTTTCAACCTCCACTCACCTGCCCGCCACGACGCTTACGTCACACTCCTCGTTGATGGACCTCGCCACATGATGAAGAGGGCGGGGCCGAATTTGCCGACAAGAAAAAGCTCCATATATGAGTCTGCCGCCGCCACATGGACCCCCTCACCGGGTCTCTGTCTCTGTTTAGTTTTAACACCAGTGGGCCAAATTCTGAGCCGTCCCGTAAATCTCTCTATGTGTGTCTTTAGAGAAAGAGCTGGAAGTGTTTCCCCAACAGGACGGCCACTATTTACAAATCATTTACAGCCGTTGTTTGACTTGGATGGAAGAATCTTCTTTTCTTCACGCTCCTAAGTCAAGCTTTAGTCAAGCTAACCCTTAAAGTGAGTAAAGTCTCAGAACATATATCCCCTTAATTCCCCTTATTATAAATGTTTCTGGAGAACCAGCCATGAAGGCCTCACAAGTCAGAGAACTTGTGGTGCCGGTTTCTTAGCGTCAAGAAGAGCATCCGGCGTAAAAAGCTATTCCAAATCAATATGCAGGAGCTGATTAGCGAAGCGACGGATAAGCTGCTTCGGTGAATCCTAAAGCGAACGGCTGAAAGACGAAGAAGACAAAGATGAATGTCTCTGAATATCACACAGTAGTTAATCTGAGGATGAAGAGTCAGATGTGACTCTACTGGTCCTTTGTGGAAGTAAATAAAGACGCGGAATTCATTCACTTGAGTCTAATATTTGTTACTATAGTGATCGATTCCTGCCCACTTTAAGCTTCCTGGATAAGTAGGTAGGTAGGAAGGTAGGTCGGTAGGTAAGTAGGTATGTAGTTAGTTAAGTAGCTAGCTTCCTGGATAGGTAGGTAGATAGATAGGTAGGTTAGTTGGTAGGAAGGTAGATAGGTAGTTAGGTAGGTAGGTAAGTATTTAAGTAGCTAGCTTCCTGGATAGGAAGGTATGTAGGTAGGTAGGTAGGTAGGTAGTTATGTAGCTAGCTTCCTGGATAGGTAGGTAGGTAGGTATGTAGGTAGGTAGGTAGGTAGGAAGGTAGGTAGGTAGGTAGGTAGTTATGTAGCTAGCTTCCTGGATAGGTAGGTAGGTAGGTATGTAGGTATGTAGGTAGGTAGGAAGGTAGGTAGGTAGGTAAGTAAGTCGTTAGACAGCTGGGTAGCTAGGTGGGTTAGTAGGTGGCTAGATCGTGAGCCGCCAACTGACAGATACATCCATAACCATATAAGGACATGGATGATGTGGGTTCATACATATTAATTCTATTCTGTGGTTATGACGACTGTATAAACATTTCCTTTGTTTTTTATTGTTTATGCTTTTGTTGTTGTTGTTGATCCTTGTTAAAATTAATTTCGCTCATCGGTATTAATAAAAGCATCTTACTACCTATCGACATCCTAGCCACCTACTGACCCACCTAGCTACCTGCCAAGCTAGCTAGCTACTTATCTGGTTCTAAAAGTGAACACTCTCTCCACGTATCATATTAGTGAAGTAATTAGAGTAATTATAATTCAGGTGATGTGTGTGAGTTGGTCCGATGATAACCAACGGTATAACTACCTGTAACTGTAAAACTTATGTACGTACAGCTGCAGAGAATGTTTGTTCACGTGAAATAAGACAAATGTGGGCCTGAAGACAAAAAACTGTGTGACCGCATGGAGTCAGAGGTCGCGTCACACTTCACACGTTAACCCAGAGTTTACTTTCTGTTTGCTGTCGGCCAGACTCTCCTCTCAGTGTGTACACATCTGGAGGCAGCTGCAAACACCCTCTACACACACACACACACACACACTACACACACTACACACACACATATACACTACACAAACACGCACACAGACACACTACGCACACACATATACACTACACAAACACACACACTACACAAACACGCACAGACATAGACACGCACTATAAACACATGTGCACACACACACAACCACTATATAAACCCACTACACCCTATACACACACACACACACACTACGCACACACATATACACTACACAAACACGCACCCACACACTACACAAACACACACACGCACAAACCAACACTTGCACATACACCCCCACATACACACACCGGACACTCACACATACACACACACTATAAACACACACACACACTCACACATACACACACACTATAAACACACACACACACACACACACACGTACACACTATAAACACACACACACACACACACATACACACTATAAACACACACTGACACACTGTCCGCTCAGTAAAAACCTGGAATGCCGACATGATGAACTTTTGTTTCTTTTATCAGTCGCACAAAAACGTCCGTCTGTATCTCCACACGGATGTACTAAACTCATATAATCTTTATCTTAATCTTTATCTTTATCTTTATCTTTATCTTCATCTTTATCTTTATCTTTATCTCAATCTTTATCTTCGTCTTCATCTTTATCTTTATCTTTATCTTTATTTATTATATTGAACTTAGTTTTTCTCAATGGAGAGAAATCTCTGCTGCATAGTCTTCATCGCATCATCACAAAACTAAACCAGGAGTAAAGCCTGGCTTGTTATGGATGTATGAGCCATAACATTACAACCACTGACAGCTGAAGTCAGAATAACATTGATTATCTCGTTACTCTCAGCTCCTGTCAGCTGATGCGATGCATCAGGCATCAAGTGGACATCATGTTCTGAGACTTGATGTGTGACAAGCATCAAATTGGGTTTGCTAGAATAAAAACTGGCCTCTCTAAAAGCTGCTTGTCTTGCTGATTGTTTCTGAGTCTGCACTGGTTAGTATTTCACAAAGTGGTGTCTGAGGAAGAGCTAAGGACGAACGTGCGATGGGGCGAAGGGGGTCCAAGGCTCATTGCATGCTGGGAATGGAGGCTAGCTTCTGTTTTCTGTTCCCACAAAAGAGCTGCTGTTGAATCAATTTTCTAAAAATAATTTTTGCTAGTTCTGATTAAAATTTTTAAAAAGTAGGAGTCGGAACACATCGTGCCTCGGTGGATTGGACTTGTTGTGACACAGATCTGGGCAATCTGGAGGTGGATTCAACACTTGAGCCCCTTTTCCTCCCCATATCCTTTCCTGAACCATTCTTCCAGTGTAGCAGGGATCATGATTCTGGTCTCCCAGCAGAACATTCTCCAAAACATCCCGCTGTCACCCCTGGCGTACCTTCTTCTTAAAGTGCATCCCGGTGCATCTCTTCCATTATGCAACAAGCTATGATGCACTGGGAGCCCTGGGCGCCTCTGAACCTGTCGCTGGTTCACCGGCTGTTCTTCCTGAGACCACTTTGGTGGTCCTGATCACAGCAGAACAGGCTAATCAATGTAATTATAACTCCAACTGTCCGTGGTTACAATGTAGTGGCTAATCGGTGTCACTGCTGTAAACCAACAATAACAGAACAAGATACACAGGAGGTGTTGTTGTTCTTGTTCTGCAAATGGACTTAAAAGAAACACAAAGCAATTCAAAATTTATTTTTCTTATTTTTTCTGATCCTCCTGCAGAGTCTGGAGCTGGTTCAGGGTTTCACACTGGATTCTCCTCCAGATGCAGCCCTCCCCATATATCAGGCTCAGGAGCGCCACCATGAGTCCACTGGAGAGGGAACTCCAGATGGAGCAGATCTGACCTCTGACCTCTGGAGCCTCTGTTATAATGATACTCACCATAATTCAATTTGGTGTTGAAACTCGGGCGACACTTTAAAATAAAACTCCCCCTTATTAAGGGTTTATAAATGGCTTGTACGTAGTTTAATAATTCAGTTGTAAACACTTTATTAATCATTAATGAGCTGCTTTGACTCGTTAGATATTAAGGTTATAAGAGACCTGATGCTTGCAAAATAGCGAGCCCACTTATCTGTACTGCTAACTTGATGCTGCCAAATAGTGAGCCACATTGATAAAATGAGACCTTAGTTATAAGATTGTTTATAAAAAGTTAAATAATGACTTAACCATTTAAAAACCCTTTATGTAGTCTTATTGAAAATTGGTGCAGAAACTCTATATGGATTGAAAAAGATCAAAGCAGTCAGAACAATAGAAATTTATGAAGTCCTTGATGTTTCTTCTTCTTCAAAAAAAATAAGAAAATAATCTAAATAGTTTTATTTTGTTGTTTTTCTTCTGTTTTGAAAATGTTTATAAATGAATACTCAGAACGAGGCTGCAGGAAACCTCTCGCTGTAGACGGACTGAGAGCGCCACCCTGTGGTGACTCCTGGTCTGGATGTGAGGAGGATGAAGAAGAATTTGAATTAAAAGAATTCGAAGATTAACTTAAGATGAGGAATTATTAACTTCATGTTGTGTCGCCGTACATTCTACAGGATATTTGGGCTGAGTATTGGGGGATTCTCTGCGATGACCACCCTCTAAAAATGCTTTTGTTAAACGTTCAAACAAAAGGCAGCAGCTGAGCCGGAACCTCGGATGAGTTCTGGGAATATTGGAGGCTGTTTGAAGTTCTCTCCTGTGGAAACCATTCATTCCAGCAGTCCCTTTCATCTCTGGGCACACGATCCAGGCCAAATGTGTCGGTGCTTAAAGTTTAAGAGGACCCCCCCCACTCTGCTGCTCCAGTGTGTGTCTCCTCAGAAGCCCTGAGATCCTCCAGCTCTCATGTTCAAACCCACCAATTAGACCCACAGCCGGTTCCACGGTCCCGTCAGCAGCCCGTGGGAGAACTGGGAAACCCTTGAGGCCAGTGGTGACTGGGTTGATCCAGGTGAAGATGGCTGGAGGACGGAGGGTAAGCTCACGTTTTTATTTACTGTGCATGGAGTCATATCATGTAAACATCTATCCCATGAAGCATTGCTGCATACAGGAGGGAGTTCTGGCCTGGGTCCACTCCTGGTACCATTTGGTTCTGATGAACCCAAAGAAGAAACCTTAAATCAGAAAGTGTAATAATACAGTGACCATCATCGTTCTAACTGCAACTTTGCAAAAAAAAGAAAAGAAAAATGAAAAAAAGATAGATTTGAGTCTCAAAGTAATATATATATATATTTTTTTTAGTAAAACCATCCACATGTGAGCAAATGAATTAACTTTGAGGAGTATAAAAAACGTCTGTAAGATATAAGGGTATCTCTTTAAAAAAAATGGCATAAATAATGTTCTTATCTGAAAATAAAAGTTAGTTTTTTTAATATTAGCTGAGAAAAAGCCCTCCGTCTTAAAGGGATGGCTTCCTCTTCCACAGATGTCGCCGCCTGAGCTTCAATCGATTAAACCGAACATTGACTCTCGAGAGGACTTTTTGTGTTTTAGGTTGAAGTGGAAGAAAGACGAGAAGAGATGCTCGGAAGAAGAAGATGACTAAATAAGACGTTCCAGGATCACAATTTTGTGTTTAGACAAATGTGGGATCGCATGTTGGGGTCCTGGTAGTCCGCCAGGAGGTTTCAACGCGTCGGGTGAAAGACGGGTGTAGGTTGCTGAGCGCTGGTTCCCTTGTTGGTTGCATTCCCTCCACAGTGGTGAAATGGGACCGAGCCATGGCAGACTGCGAGGACCCCACCAATTTACCTTTTAAGAATTTCACAAGTTGGATCTTCATGTCTGCTGTCTGTCTGTCCTGTCTGTATGATTATACCCATATGTTTAAAAAAACATAGTTATAATCTGATATTAATATAATTTTCTGTTTATTCAAAGCGATACGTCAACGTTGTTCCCAACTCTACTCACGTATTTAATTTACTCTTGAAAAAAATATTGAATAATTTTTTTTTTTTATAACGCTGAATTCTTCTTCTTCTTTGTCGTTCGGCTGTTCCCTTTCGGATCATCTGTTTCCGTCCATCGTTACCAGTGTTAGTGTCTGGGTTCTGTACCATCGTCTTCATTTCTATATCATATAACAAACTCTGTATCAGCTTCACTGTGATGATATTTCTACTTTGTGATCACAGCTCGCATCTACTGCCCCCAAGTGGCCAAATAAATATGACAAACTTAACTGAGAGCACTGTGGTGTGTGTGTGTGTGTGTGTGTCGCCCCTATGCGGGGGTCTTCTACCTGAGTTTGAGGGGTCTGCACAGATAATAATAATAATAATATGTTCCTGCTGTACCTGGAATCTGCTCGTAGCAAAAGTGTCATCAAATAGAGGTTCGTAGGAATAAATATTTATTGGGTCATATCCATGGGAGTCAGCAGGGCAAAGAGTTGAGTTTTTTCATTTCTTCCACTAGAAGGAGGTTATATCTTTTCTCCAGTATCCATCCATCTATTTATCTGTCAGCAGAATAACTCAAGAACTAATGGACAGATGTTTGTTAAACTTGGGGGTAAGGTTGTTCATGCAAAGAGGAAGTTATCATTGAATATATATATTCTTTTATATCTTTTTGACCATTAAAAAATAACATAGTGGAGCTGCATCCTGACGAAATCGGCCATTAATGAAATTTTGTTTTTTTTAAATAACTACCAAACTTATAATGATGTGAACTTTTTCTTTAGGAGGGTCAGACTACGCTGTAAAGAAGGTTCTGGAGGCAAAGTAGAAAAAAGGATGAAGGTAATAATGTCCGAAAACTTCTACTGAGTAAATTAACTATTTGAGTAAAGTATTATTTGTACAGGAAATAGTTCCTTCAGTCGATTCAAATGCATCAGGGCTGGACTATATCAGATTAGAAATTATGGACCGAAGACCGTGATTCTTGAGCTAAATCTCCTCCTAGGGGCAGAAATATGCAAGTAACCTTTCCCAAAATCAGTCCAGTTCTTCCTTACACTAAAGTTTAAGGGATTATAAAATTCAAATATTATCCATGAAGTCGTTTTTGAATTATCTCGTTAACATGAATGATCTGCGTGTACTTTTCGGGGATACAGTAATTATTATTGCCATTATGGCAGCTCTCAGCTTCCATACCTGATGACACCTACAGCCATCCGTTACTGCTACCAGTAAAGTAACTGGGAAGGGTCGGTGCTCGTTTGAATCTGCCTTGATACCCTGCTGCTCCTTTTTGGGGACAAAGCCCACACAGTGGGTCCATCACAGAGAGAGGAGAGGGCGCGCTGCCCACGTGCGCGCACAGAGCCGTCTTTCTTCCACGGCGCGCGGAGGAGAATTCCTTAAGTTTGGATGCTGCAGTGATGAGAAGCCTTTTCATCGGCCTGTTCTTCAGAGTCTCCACTGGCTGCTTTAATTACAGGGCCCGGGGGCTGCACTTTGAGCTCGCGCGGCCTCTTGAGAAGAAGCCGCGCGTCTGATTCTCACGACACAAAAGCGCACTACGCGCGCGCACTCCAGTAGAACCAGTCGGTCGGCGGCTCCGGGACCTTCCTGTCGTCTCGGACAACTTCAACCGAGCGAGTTTGAATTCAGACCAGCAGGACGAGAGAGGATGTGGAGCGTCCTCCCCCCCTGAGAGATCACACTGAAACTTTTGTTCCTGAACGCAACGCGGAGAGCAGGGACCGGATCGGGACCCGGAGTCCGTGTGACGGTTACCGGAGACGATGGACTCTCTCTAGATCCACGGAAACACCATGGCTGTGGACGGTAGGACGGCTTTTCTGTGACATCTAATGCACCGACATGTCTCTTTATTCTCTAGAAAACCCAACTTAATCCAGTTTTAGAGCGCGCGCGTGTTTAATGACCGCTGGTTTTAGTTAGATTTACTTCATTTCTACGTCATCTAGTCCCACGAGAGGATTTTATGTAAATCCAGATGTCATGTTTGAGTTTAGCAGCTCTTCATTACAAAAAAGTATATCTGGATCTTGATAAAATTATTCTTTTGGGAGCAGTTGATATATGATAAAATTCAACACATCGGGTTTTTTTTTTTTTTACAGTGTAGGAGGTAAACCGGTTTACCGAGTTATTTGTCAATGCCGGTAACGAAACCGCTGCTATTTTCTCCCTCTACTTCAAAGCTACAGTTTGAGGTACAAACCGCATTCACAGATAAATAAACTCATTCGACTTCAATCTATTACACTGTAAAAAATAAAACATAAATAAAAAATGAACCGTTCTTCTCTGTGGGATTTAAACTGAGTGGTCAGATGGTGGAGATGTCAGGAGGGATCAGGGTGGTCAGTGACCTGGTGCTGAAATGGACAGCGCCCCACACCAGTCGGACCAGTCTGAGGGGGGTGGGAGTGAACACTGTAAAAAATTGTCCATAGAAATTATGATTTAAAAAAAAGTTTTGAGACTGTAAAACTCAACAGTCCATCAGTACAAAGTAAAATCAAGAAACAGTCAATACTTTCTTTTTTTTTTAACGGTAAGCAAAAAGAAAAAAAAAAACTTTGGGAAAATTAAAGGAAAAATTCTACAAGAAGAAAAGAAAGAAATAATAAAAATATGGTCCTTCAACATCTTCCATACAACTAAAAATGTTTTGCTTCTGAATTCATGGATAATTTTATACGAGAGGTAAAAAAAAATTGAATTCTGACCTTAAATTCAGAATTCTTGGTTTAATCCAAGAATTGAGAAGATAAAAGGTTGCGGAAAACGTAATTTTACTGACTTTAATCTGAGATCCCTGACTTTATTCACATAAATTAAAATAAAAAAAAATAATAATAATAATAAAATGGCCAAAAACATCTTCCGTACAACTGAAGGATTTTGCTTCAGATCTCATGGAAAAGTATATAAAACACTTAAATCAAATTGAATTCCGGCTTTAAATTCAGAATTCTTAGTTTTATCCAAGAATTGAAAAGAATAAAGGTCAGGGACAAAAGTTGTTATTCTGACTCTAATCTGAGATTCCAGATTGAATTCACATGAATAAAAAAAAGAAAAAAAAAGAAAAGTAATTTAAACAAATAAAAATAACGGCCCTAAACATCTTCCATACTTGAGTGAAATATCATGAATCTTCTAGAACTATCAAACTAATAATCTCTCCAAAGATTCTAAACTAAACTGCATTCCTCTTTTTAAACTTGAGTCACTATTTGCCGCCTTCTTCGCCAAAACCATAAATGTTCATTTCGTACAAATTGGATCTTTAATCTACATTAACAGATGCGATCAGATGAGACCAGTTTGCTGCAGGTTTGTTTCCCAGTTTTCTCTCCATCAAAGACTTTTTCCTGTCCGCTACTTGAAATTTAGACGTGCACTGCTCAATGGGGGAGAGCTAGGGGGGGCTACTTCCTGCCACGCACGCGCAAAAGCGAATGAGGGAAAAAACCTCAGACAAGCGGCGTTAATTATCTGTATTTGATCTGGGAAGGCGGCATATTTGTGTTTACGGCGCCTGCCTGGGGGGGTAATAAACAGAGCTCATATTTATAAAGTCTTTACGCCTCAAAGAAGCGAGTATCACATCCAGAGATGATGAAGATCTGTTGCTGCTGCTGCTGCTGCTGCTGCTTCGCCTTGATGATTACTGGACCGGGCCTTCAGAGGGAGACGCTGAATGACAGAGAGGAGAGGCACAAAGCTAGAAAACCAAAAGGCGGTCTTTCATCTCCCGCCCCCCCACCCACCCCCACCCGCCTGTCTCTCCCTTTCTGTCCTCCTTTTAAATTCTCTTAGTCAATTTAAGATGGGCCGTTGGAGATGCGTATCGCCATCGCACACAAACACAGCTGCACGCACGCGGCTTCAAACGCGGCGAGAAAACTCTTCCAATCTGGCGCATGAATCAGTAATGACCCGCGGCTCGGCGCCCGGATCGGTGCCAGCAACAGCATGTTTACTGTAGTTCAACACTTTCTTTAATTACTGGATGTGGGTGAGCCACCTGCTGTTGAGTGGGTTTGGACGCCTGCCTGCGGGCCCCCTGGTAATGATGAGAAAGCGACTCATCGCAGAGTTCTGACAATCACAGTTCTACAAGCTCTGCACGGAGTAAGACTGGTACCAGAACGCTGATTTGCGTGAGTTACAGAGGAGGTTTCCTGGCTCAGATTACTTTTAATGGCGCCCGCTCGTCATCAATAGAGCGTGTGTGAGCAGGTACTTTTAAATGACATCATCTATGAATGGCACGGCGTCCAGGTGGGCCCAACCAGTACCGAGGTTTTCTTCTTGCTGCACAGCATGCCTCATGCTGGATTTTTACAACATCGGTGTTTAAATCCCTCTAATTATTTCACTTCCTGCTTCCATCCCTCCAGCGGCGTCCAGTTTCAGTTTCTGCAGGCCCGCTGTGGAGTACCGGGCTCTGCCCGAGGACTTCAGGCACCAGCTGAGTCGGCGGACAGGTGGGAACCTGACCTGGCATGAAGGGCGCGGACAGAAAACCGCAGGAGGCAGAACCGTGAAGCTGCTGCAGCAGCCGGGAACCGAGGCCGTGCAGGTAGGACCGGTGACATCATCGTGACCCGACAGCACACGCTTCTAAGCGCTAACAGCTCCAAGGTCCATTAAACGTTTACGTCAGCTTATTATGGCAAAACTCTTCATTCGGAGTCGCACAAACATCTTTGGTGTTTTAAATGGCAGAGGGAGTCAGAAACAGGAGACGTGGGAGGCGGGTCCAGAAGTTCTTTGTGAAATACAGACAGATTTTGTTGCAGTTTCTTTTGGATTTAGAGGCTGACAACAACTGAGGAATTACATTTTACTAAATAAAGCCATCTTATTGATTCTGTTGTGCCTTGGCGTCCTAATTGATGGCGACACTGCCCCCGCTGGTTTCCAGTGGCACTGCACCCTTTAATCCATTATGCATAATCTCTCTGGTTCTGATCGGCACAATTACAAACAAAAAGAATGCAGCGTAAGGATTGAATGTACCGTTGAGCAAAAGTTGAACCTAAGCAGCATATCCCAGTTGTCCCTCTCCCCAGCAACGCTCTTCAGCGCCTCTCATCCTTGAGGATCATTAAGGTTAATTGATAGGCTCTACATTATCCCTCCGGTAAGTTATGGATCCCAGGTCGAGCTGATCGGTACCGTCTCTACGGCGGACCCAGCTACCCTACGGAGGAAGCTCATTTCAGCCGCCCTGCTCTCCGGCTCAGGCTCCTCCTCCCCCACGGAGTTCCACACTCAAGTCCAGCTTTCCTGCTGGTGCTGCCAACAAACAGCCCGTAAACTGCAAGAATGTTCTTCCAGGACCCGCTGACTTTGAAAACCATATAAAGAAACTCGGCTTTTCTGCATTCCGGCGTTGTGGAAAAATACCGTCAGCTATGTGTCTGGTTCCATTCAGTGGGATGCAGCTTCACTCCCAACAAACAGTTTTCCAGATATCCGGACGTTCGGTTTGGAATTTATGAGGTGATTTTTGGCCTAAATCTGAAAAACGGTTAAAAAAGTTATGTCCGAAAAACTGTGTTTTTAATAAGAAAAGCTCCCCCTAGTGAGTGGAATGCTATAATTACAGTTAAATACGATACATAAAAGATAGATCGATTCACAAGCAACACATTTGGATTAAATGGGAAATGAGACAAAAGCTCCCCTAGTGGTGGAAACATGCAACTGACTTTTCCCAAAATCACTCCAGTTCTTCTTTGCACTAAAGTCTATGAAGGTATAAAATTTAGAAAAGTTTTTGTGTGATCAGGGATAACACTCTCTATGGCGGCCGTTGCGGCGTTGGTGATTCCATAATATCCCAACAACGCAGGGGATTGGGGACTTTTTCGGGGATATACTCTTGCTGTCAAGGACGACAGCGTAGAACTAGTTATTCCAGAGAAATGCTGTTTCACTGATGGCGCTGTTGGATGGATCAGGATTGAAGAAATGACGCAGTAACTTTTGGAGATCCATCAAATGTGAAACTTTTCGCGTCCCTTTGATGTTTCGGAATCAGGAAAAATCGGAGGAACCAACCAGAGACCGAATTGGTTAGGCTAGAGGGATAGTTCTGAACATCTCCAAAACTGCAGGTCTAGTTGGGTTCCGAGTCTCTACTGGTTAGTAGCCCTTAAGGACAACCGGAGAACCGGTCAGGTACCTCTTCATCATCGTTTTCCTTAATGGCGCTGACCTTCATCAGCAGAACGCTCCCTGTGTGAAAGTAGTTCTGACCGGTATCGGCGTGAGCAAACGTGAAAACCTTCCTCGCTGCTGTTCCGTAACTACCTCAGATTTCTGTCTGAAAGGATGAAAAAAATCGTTACTCTGCTGCAAATGCAGCCGGTCGACATCCATTGTTGGGAACGAGCACTTTGATATTAGAGAAAGGAAATCGCTTTCCCCCCCCAGCAGGCCGGTGGGCTTCAGCCTTTTATCCAGGCTTTAAATAGCACAGATCCCCCAACACTTGCTCTCTGCTGCGGCGCCATCGGTCCACGGACTGAGAGCAGAAAAGCGACGGGCTTCGGTTCAAACCCAACGGTCGATAAAACCCAAACGGTGATATTTATTTATTTTTCTTACAGGGACACAAACCTCATCCTCATCCTCAGATCTTCCTCCTTGTTTGACTTTAAGTAACATTTTTAGCTGATGTCTCGTGAACCGATCTGTCCACAGAGGCAATCGGTTTCCTGCAGACCGGCCTTTAAAGCCCGCAGTCATAAGTCAAAGAACCCTCGCTTTTGTCTTCCTCCAGAGGAAGACTCCCTCTAAAAGACGAAATGAGCCGCAGACGTAGAACTGGACCGGGCTGATAACAGAGCTGAGCACAATGTGTCCGTCTGCTGGGATGGACATAATGTATTGGTCGGTTCAGCTTCACTGTGAGGAGCAGAAACTTTAGCGGTGTGTTTCAGAGACGTGCAGCAGTGAAACAGTTTTCCCTCTTTTCCTCCGTTAAGATCATCCAACTCCAGTTTTTCGTATTTACTCTTTTATTTTTTTTCCTGCAGGCTGTCCTCTTCTCCACCCTCCAGCTCCTCCACCACCCACACCGCTCTGGTTTATTGCGTCCCTGAAAAGTCAAAACAGACTATTTCATGGATCGTTTTCAAATTGTATAACCTCATAGACCTCAGAGCGAGGAAGAACTGGGTTGATTTTTAGGGGAAAGGTCAGAGCTGTTTTCAACAGACTTTTTTATTCGTCAAGTGAAACGCGTTACAACGCTCCACTACATCCTCTTGACCCTTCAAAATAAAAGCACCACTGGAACTGCTCAACCACAGGAAGCGTCGCAGTAATAAATCTGTTACAGAAGTGTATTTCCAACACTAGGGGGAGCTTCATTTCCAAACGTTTTCGCGCCAGCACTCAAAAACTATTTCATGGATCGTTTTCAAACTTAATATCCACATAGACCTTAGTGTGAGGAAGAACTGGATTTACTTTGGGAATGATCAGTTACATATTTCTGACACCAGGGGGAGCTTTGTCTCCAAAAGTGTTCGGGCCATGATTTCTCAACTGGTCCGAACTTGGTGCGTGTGAATGGACTCAAGGAGATCTAAGGAGCGCTTATAAGTCATATAAGAGCGAGGAAGAACTGGATCAATTTTGGGGAAAGGTCAGTGGTGTGAGCGAGGGTGTCAAGAACACGCCTGTACATGTGGATCTATGAAGTAATGATGACGAAGACGAATTTATTTTCAACACCGCTCTGACTCCCACCCAGCAGGGAAACGCTCTCATCTTCGTCTTCTATGTTTAAACCAGAGTTTTCTCGTATCTTTCACACAACACAAGTGGTACCAAACACACAATCATGCAACGCTCTGCTTGGTGCTGTGGGATGTAGGTGACATTCATAATTAATCAAGGACTCACACCATCTATCGTCTCATCGCGTCACAGGAGAAAAGAAACGCGCCTAACTAACTCAGAACATTATTAACTCCCAATGAAACGATCTAATATTCCCACCGACACGCAACAGTAAACAAAGAGGTGCGAACAAAGAGTTTTCTCAGGATTAGGAAATAAACCTTCAACGCATCTGTTATTGATCCAGACGGGGGATCGATCATCATTAACGCATTTATCCACCGACCACATTCACACTGGCCCACAGATACACACATGGACTACACACCATGTGTGTATCTGATAATCCATCCACCGACCACACACCATGTGTGCTCCTCTAATTACAGTAATGCACATCTGCACCCGGGCTGTTTTTAATTCATATTTATTCAGCATCTGAATGGGTATCTGATTTATTGGAGCATTAATGCTGGATTGCCGCGACTTTTCCACATGAAGGTTTTTTATTTCCTCACAAACACGACCAGGAATGTAATTAAAACAAATGTTAATAATGCACAATAGTGGAAAATAGATCATAAAAGAATATATGGAACACTCGAGGATAAAATGCTAAACTTTTAAAACAGTGTCTCACGTCTAAATCTAAGACAGCTTGTCTATTTTTTTATTTATATTTTTGCTTTTTATCCGTTTTTTTGAAGCTTCGGCATCTGAGAAAAAAAAAAGAAAATTCTACCTGCTGAATTTTTAAAAGTGATTGACTGATGAAAGACCCTGTTCTGATCAGACCTCCATAGTTTTACATCCCGTACGTCTCTGAGGTTAGATAGATGCTCCTCCTGATCGCACCGATCCTCTTTCTGCTGCTGCTGCATGTTTGCTGATCCTCCACACAAATGACGAGTTTCCTTCTACGCAGTGTTTGATCCTACGAACACGATCGGGGCTTTAATTAGGACACCGGCTCTGCTGGAGGGCTGAGCCTTGAATCACTCGTTTTCATTCCCATTTGTATGTCTGAATTTGGGAAGCATGATTTTGGAATATGCAGTTTTCACGGTATATTAGTAGTTTCCCTCTTTCTTGTATCTACGATATTTTGAATTTGGTGCGTATTAATCCACTCGAGGACAGTTACCTTGGATATATCATATTTTACTCAAATAATTCACATTTTACTCACTTTGTGAAGCTTTTTATTTTATTTTTTTAACGACATAACACTGTTTGTCGTACATATTAATCCACTCAAGGACATCTATCTCGAATATATCATATTTTACTCAAATAGTTCACGTTTTATTCACTAGGGGGACCTTCGAATAATAATAATTATCCCACAAAATAAAGAAAACAAACCAAAGCAAACAACAACAGCGGCTCCAGAGACAGCCGACACGTCTGTCCATCACTGGACAACCGCTGACGGCGCTGAGACACTTGCTATGCATGCGGCATAGCCTGCTGGTCACTATGGCAACACACTCTGCATATCCGAGGAGCCTCAGATCAGACTGGATTATATTCTATCGGAGAGACTTCTGTGGATTCTTCGTGGAGGAAGAAGAATCACGAGAATCCTCATTAAGTATGAAACAGATAAAGACGTCGGCGTATGATGTGTTCGAGAAAAATTCAAGTTTTAATTTATAATATAAAGTTTCATATCAGTGGTTGGAGAGTTTAAGCTCAATCTAACTTCAAATATTTGTTTAAAGTCAGTAAATGAGGTGAATTCAACAAAGTGTTTTTCAGCGTTCTTGACTTTGTTTGTGCTGCAGGGTCGCTGTGACACGCGACCTTGACGGCTGCTCTGATTACCAGCTGAAGGTCAGATAAACGATAACGGTGTGAGTTTAACTGAATGGAAGTAAAGGTCGTTCAGCAGAGTTAAAGGAGCAGTTCAACATTTTTATGATTATCGCATTTCCTTCTTCTTGCCTGAGGACAGGAGGAAAAGTGTGCTGGTGTCGATTCTGAAGAACGAGGCTGATGTTCAGAGCCGCAGCAGCTCCAGAGGAATGAAGCTGAGGAATGAAGCTGAATGAAGCTGATGAGCCACACGATGAAGATCTGGGAAAGAGTAGTGGAAGCAGGTTAAGAAGAGACCGTTTGTGAGCAGCAGTGTGGTTTTTTGCTAAGAAAAAGCTCTACAGATAAGATGTTTGCTCAAAGAGAGCTGATGGAGAAGTAGAGAGAAGGTCAGAAGGAGCTGCATTCTGACTTTGTGCATTTAGAGGAAGTGGGGGACAGAGTGGCGACGGAGGAATTGTGGGATTGCATTAGGAGGTCTTGAGTGACAGAGAAGTATGTTAGAGTGGTCCAGGACATGTATGAGAGCAGCAGGACATCGTTGAGGTGTGCAGTGGGAGACATGGATGGATTCAGGGTGGAGGCGGGACTGCACCAAGGATGGGCTCCGAACACCTTTTGTTTGCTGTGGTGAGGGATAGACTGACAGATGAGGTCAGACAGGAGTCTCCATGGACTATGATGTTGGTGGAGGACATTGTGATCTGTGGTGAGAGCAGGGAGCAGGTGGAGGAGAACCTGGAGAGGTGGGGGTATGCGGTGGAGAGAAGAGGAATGAGGGTCAGTGGCAGCGAGACAGAATACATGTGTGAATGAAAGGGAGGCAGGAGGAACGGTGAGGATGGAGGAGGAGAAATTAAAGGAGTTCAAGGACTTGGGTTCAACTGTTCAGAGCAACGTGGAGTGTGGAGAAGAGATGAAGAAGCGAGTGCAGGCAGGGTGGAGAAAAGTGCGAGGAGTTATCTGTGACAGAAGAGGAGCAGCAGGAGTGAAGGTAAAGGTTTCCAAGATGGAGGTGAGGTCAGCTCTGCTGGATGTTTTACAGACGGTGGTTCTGACCAGAAGACAGGAGGCAGAGCTGAAGATGTTCAGATGTTCTCTGGGAGTGAGGAGGAAGGACAGGATTAGAAAGGAGACATCAGAGGGACAGTCCAGGTCAGACGTCCTGGAGACAAAGTCAGAGAGGACAGATTGAGATGGTTCTGACCCGTGAAGAAGAGGAGGGATAGTGGATCTACTGGTAGAAGGATGCTGGAGATGGAGCTGCAGGCAGGAGAAGAAGAAAAAGACCAAAGAGGAGGTTTCTGGATGTGGTGAGAGAGGACATGCTCTTGGTTGATGTGCAGGAGTAAGATGCAGAGGACAGCAGAAGATGAGACAATCTGGAGAAGAAAAAGTATTTGCCTCTTTTGTATTTGGGCTGGACATTTAATGAAACTTTAATCTTGATCATGATTCTGATAACTTACATTGTTACGGCGTTCATGATTAAAGGAACTAGATGGAAGATCAACCACATCAGAGAGGAATGCTCTGCCCAGCTCCATCAACCGCTGCCTCAGCGATCACAGCTGCTCACTGCCAGCGCAAACATTCCCTGGACGGCGTCCAGACAGTTAAAGTTAAAAGAGTTTCACAACAAATGCAACAAATATCCGAGGCTGGGGTTGAAAACGAAATGTCTGGAGGAGCTGAAGGCGAAGAACTCGTCACTCAAACGGATCATCATCCGTGGTTTTGAAGTATTTTTCCGATCGGGGGAAAGTGATTTTACGCAAGAAGCTGCTTCAGATTTGTGTCTGAGCTGCAAAGCAGCGATACGGAATTTTTCAAGCGCTTGAAAAGAAACCACAAGCTGCTGTAGGATGAATGCATGAATTCTCTATTTTATGGAATATTAGAGGTGCACCGACAACCGATTTCCAGCCGGTCACACACATGCGCCCTTCGGGGGTTCACGTCCCACGCAGTCACACTGAGCATTAGCTAGCATGGCTACAAACCCAGCTCGGAAATCTTTCACCATGCATGAAAAAAACACAAATACTCGCAATTTGTAACTCCAGCCAGAAACAACGAACTTCAGACAATCAGACACTTCAAAAGGAAACACCATCCTAGCAAGTTTCAGGAAGCTAACGCTGGCAGGGTGGCTAACGCTAGCAGGGCGGCTAAAGCTAGCGAGAGCGCACAGACAGTCGGTCAGCCTTTATAAAAATCTGGTTGTTTTTTTTTTAGTTATGCTACTTAAATCTACTTAAAAAATTTTGATCCGACATTAATCAAAATAATCCGATTTATTATAATTTTCATCATATATAAATCCAGGATATTATGCAATCGTGGTCGATGTCAACGTGTATCCTCCGTGTTAACGAGATAATTCAAAATCTATTTTCTATCTATTTTATGACCCCTGAGAACTTAGAGCGAGGAAGAACTGGATTGATTTCAGGAACGGGCAGTTTTATATTTCCACCACTAGGAGGAGTTTCCGGGCCATAATTTCTCAACTGTTTGTGCGTGAGTCGATATGATGAGCTCTATATTGTATATCTTATTTTAGGCTAATAGTTCGTATTTTCAGTACTAGGGAGAGTTTCTTAAGAGAAACACGTTTTGTCGGACATATCTTCGTAAATAGCGTCCAGTTTAGTCCTTAATCTTGTATAATATTTTAATCAGCTGCAACAGTTTCAACCTTCAAATGTTTCAAATTCTTTACATTTTCTTGTCAGAAATTTCTACCAGATCATGAAAAACCTCATTAGCTTAGCATGGCGTCAAGGTGGAAACAGAAGGAAAATACCTGCTTCCAGGGTAAAACATTCCAGACAGTCAAGACTCCAGGAGGTCAAAGCGCCGTCCTTCAAATAGTCAAAGCGTGTTGTGTGGTAATTAGAGCTTCACAGATGCGGGTCAGGGGTATTTGTTGTATTTGTCATCAGTACAAAACACTTAATCAGGTAGTTTTCTTCTCTTTCCAGCTGTTTTAAAGATTTATGTTTACTCTGCAGACATAAAAGTTCCGATCAACCTCCTAATCCAACTCTCAGACAGGAAGTAGAGGAGCATTTTTTATTTTATTTTAATTGTTGGACTGTTCCTTTAATGCATGTCCATCTTCTCTATACTCATCTCTGGTCTTCCTGTCTCTCCGCAGTACCGGTCCTGTGACAATTACGGTATTTATCACACAAGCCCGACTCAGCCCAGCCTGATCCGACCCGTGGTGCTCTGGTCACAACAAGATGTTTGTAAATGGCTGAAGAAGCACTGTCCTCACAACTACCTGACCTACGTGGAAGCCTTCTCCCACCACGCCATCACAGGTGACACCGCGTAAACAATCAGAAGATACATTTATTTGAAAAATAGGACTGGAGCGTAACCTTGAGCCCTCTGCTTTCTGCCCGCAGGCCGTGCGTTGCTGCGTCTGAATGGCGAGAAGCTTGAGAGGATGGGGCTGGTGCAGGAAACCCTTCGCCAGGAGCTGCTGCAACAGGTTCTGCAGCTTCAGGTGCAGGAGGAGGGACGCAACCTGCAGCTCCTCAGCAGAGGAGAGGGTGCGTGCCGTTTTAAGTTGGCGTTTACATTCTCAAAGCTTCATATTTTAACATTTTGTGAAATGTTCCCCTGAGAGTAACGTTGGGTGAAACAGGGACAAGGAAGTGGAAAAAAACATGCGCACCAAATCTGGACTGAATCAGACCAACTCTTTAGAAATTAGTAACCTTTAAATATCAATAAATATCCCCGTAGTTGCAGAAATATGCAACCGACCTTTCCCAAATCAATCCACTTCTTCCTCGCTCTGAGGTCTATGAGGCATGAAATTTGGAAATGATCAATGAAATTCATGAAGGATCTACATGGATGCAGTGCCGCTGATGAATTCATCACTTTTTTCGGGGATGTAATTACAATTACAAACCTGTTTCATGGAGGCTAGTGTGTGAAAATCTGTTTTTTGCTTTTGTACAAGCGAGTTCAATCCTGTTAAATCACTTTTCTCATGTTATCCTGCAAAAAACAGCAACATCAGCATTATTCACATGTAAGCTGATATGCATGAAAATATGAGTCTTTCTGTTTTTCACAGGTTCCTTTGGGAAAGTATCGTAACCATGTTTTTGGACAGAACTGGATGCCGAGGAATCACGGGACGTTTGCTCAGATAAACTTAATTGTGACTCAGATCTGTGGAATAATCGCATCTGATTAGTCGTGACATCAACATGCTGTCATGTGGAAGTTGGCAGCTCTTTGTTCCCTATGTACACAACGAACTGAAAAGCTGAATCTTTACAGATTGACTTTGAACTGTGATGAAAACGCTCCATGACAATCTGTCGATTTATTGATCTATTCTATGACTGTCTTTCTCCTCACCTCTCTCTCTTTGTTTTTTTAATATTAAGAAAATGAAATAAATATATCAAAACAGATTACTGATTTTTTTTCGTTTCAAACGTTATCATAAAAGTCTGGATTGTATACATTAGCCCTGACAGAGAAGAAGGGAGTGACCTGTGGTTATAAACTACATTACCCATAATTCCACACCGCGGCTCAGTAGCATCCATGGCTCTAACTAGCCGTTGCCGGCTCCGACGGCGCAGGATGGAGACGGAGTGCGGAGAATTAGTGTCGTCCCGCTCGGACAGGTACATACTGCTACAAATATTTATAATCTGTGATCGAATTGTCTTCTAAAACAAGATTTATATTCATTTTTTAGTTCTTCTTCAGCAGTGTCCTGGTTCTGTAACGCTGACTACACTGACTCCCATGATCCTCCGCTTCCACACCGTCAAAAATATTTCACATATTTACTCTCAGGTCTTAATATTATTTTTGAAACCTATTTTTTCTCAGTATTTGGTGATTAATTGTCGCAGTTGTTGGCTGTGGAATTTCTCAAATACGATAGAAACACGGAGCGATTGAGAAGTAGGTGAGCTGCTGACGTCATCATTCTCATTAATAAGAGGTGATGAGAGTAACTAAGTTCTTTTACACAAGTACAGTGCTTAAATACACATTTGAGATACTTCTACTATAATTGATTATTTCATTCAAATGCCACTTTGTATGTTACACGCCTCCTATATTTGTTTACAGCTGTAATTACTTTTCAGTTTAATTTTCTTCCTTCTTAAGTTTCTTCATGGGTTTTGAAATCACTCTCAACCTCTAAAGCTAAATCAACCTAAAAACATAAAACAAATTAGTTTACATTAATCATTCTGATTTAGCCTATGGCAACATCTAATGAAATAATATTCAACCAACAGACTACCGCAATTAAAATTATTAGCTTTTCCTCTAAAATCAAATGAATGTTTAATTAGCACTTATTTGATAATTAATTTCATAGGCACGACCTGTTTGGGGTTATGTAATTCATTAAACTGTGATTACATGGGGTAGCTATAATAAATATAACATACAATAGTTATAAGTGTATTAAATGTATATCAGAGGAAAAACCCCAAATCCTCGTTAATGAATTCCTCAAATTAAATGTGTGTCTTTAATAATCTCAAACAGTCAATATTGACTCCACCTAACTATTTCTATGAAGTCAGCAGCCTGCTCTAGGATCAGATCCCACAGTGACTCAATGATGAAGATAAATACAGTTAACCAGTTTTTTCTGAGCTCAGGAATAAAACCAGACACGTTTCCTCATATAGATTCATAGAAGCTAAATTTAGACACATTATCACTGATGGTTAGGAAACTCTGTTTCCCACAAAAAAGCCCCCCCCCCCGTGAGTGAAATATGAATTATTACAGTAAAATACGATATAGTCAAGATAGAGCTCCTCCAGTCGATTCATACGCACCAATTGTGGACTAAATCGGACCAAGGGGTTGAGAAATGAAGACCCGAAAACCTTTTTCAGATAAATCTCCTCCTATAAAACGTACCTCTCCCAAAATCAGATTTCTCTGATGCAGCGTTTAAGACCAGGAGAACATAAAGCTGAATCACACTGAACAATTCTTTGATTCGTTGATTAAAGTCATGTCATATATATGTGTGTGTATATATATGTGTGTGTATATATGCGTGTTTATCTATCTATGTATATATGTATTTATCTATACATGTCTATAATATGTCCTTTCGGACGTTTTTGTCACCTTTAGAATGTTTTTGTGTTGGAGTAGCTGTAACGACTAAATTCTCCCTTTGGGGATTAATAAAGTTTCTGTCCATCCATCCATCAATCATGACTTTTGGACCAATCCCTGACCTCTGGGGTTGTCCTCAGGTTATTTAGACATATTTAATTAGATCTGTGAGGTGTCTCGTCTCGGGGCGTTTGTCCTCCTGGTGTCGTAGCGGCTCAGATGAGTGATCTAAGAGGAGGGATCAGCAGAACATGCCGGTCCTCTCCTGGTTTGTCTTCCAGGTGCTTCTATTAATACCAGCCAAGCAGCTCTTTGCTGTCGGTGATGGTTGATCCTCTTAGTCACACAGGAGGAGTTGGACGGAGGGAGGAGGACGCGTGGACAGAAGCACGGATAGACGGTTGATCATTTAGGCCTACCTGAAACATATTTGCGTAGCAGACCGGAGAGTTAGGTCGCCTAGTTAGCGTCAGTCGTGTCCCACTGGGGGTCTGCTGTGTTGGGAGGTTGCCACGGCGACAGCAGAGCTGGAGGGCAGGAAGTTGTCGTCTGAAGCAGATATGACTCTGCTGGACTGCACAGGCGCCAGAATCTCCGGCTGCTGGTCCTTGCGGCCCGACTGCAGGTACCATCTGACTCTTCCGTGGTTTAGTCTCTGTTAGTTCAGGTGAGATGCTGGTGTTCTGTTTCACACGCCTCTCAACAACAAGCGGTGTGTAATCTACAAACAGGGGTCGTGGAGAGGTCAGGCGAAAAGCGGGATCTGCGTTGGTTCTCGGGGAGTTTGGGGTTTTATCCCTGCTCACCCTCAGAGGGTTTCTTGCAGTATGTATTTAGCAACAAGAGTCTGAAAGCGGCTCGGACGCATATGCAAATAACATTCATTAGTCCTCGTGTGTTCGTGGTGAATTTCATTAGAAACAGAGTCTACTTTGATTCATGGCTGCAGCCTCTGGGAGCGCGGCCGTCCCCACGTCTGTGATTATTCAGCCACGCACAAACAAAGATGGCTTTTACTTGTTCCTCAGTCAACAGCAGGGAGAGAGCCTAATCTTATAATCAAAGTGATCTAAGCTGTGATCTGTCAGGCAAGACTATCCAATAAGAAGCATTCATGCAAAGGCAGCGCCGGAGGAAGCGTTAAATAAGTCTGGAGTAAGTAAAAATAGCAAAATGCAAAAAAATACTTCTAATCACACAAAAATCAAAAATCTTCATAAAGGATTTATAAATGGTTTATAATTAGGTTATAAATGATGTTGTAAACATGTTATAAGTCATTAGTTTACGTTTATAAACAGCTTATAACATAGCTCTCATTTTTTTGTCAATTCTCAATGTGGTTCACTATTTGGCAATATCCAATTTGGAGTACAGACAAGTGGGCTCACTATTTGGCAAGCAGCAGGTCTCTGACACCCTTTAAATCTCATGAGTTATAGCAGCTTATTAATGATTACAAAGTGTTTATAACTTATATAGTAAACTGCTTAGAAGTTATTTATAGCCTTAATAAGGGGAGTCTTATTGAAAAGTGGTAACTTTTCCTCTTCATCAGGGATGAAGCCCTGAGGAACACCACAGGTCAAAAAGATATTAACCATGGCTGTTGAGGAAATCAAATTTGATAAGTAGATAAGTTCTTTTTTTCATGTTATCCAAATTGATGAAATAATTTTATCAGTCAGATTTTTTATTATGGATTAAAAAAAAATTAGATTTTTTTTTTTAATGGAAAGTTTAATATCCATGTTATTAAATCAATAAATGCCCCCATGAAAATTTTTTTTTTTTTAAATTTAAGACACGTGAGAGGCTAAAACCGTTAAACACCTTTATAGAGTAGAGTAGAAGAATAAATATTACACTCTAGAGGAGAAAACTACTGCAGTGAGGTTCGACCTCACATTAACCTCATAACACATTCTGAATGTTTCTTTAACTGCGCTGGGATGTTTTCTTCTTGCATCACAGCTTTTTGGAAATATTTGAAATTGCATTGTTGTAATTCTTTAGGGGCTCACAGCTGATCATTCACTCTGTCACACGGAATCACGTTTGCTTTATTCTACTGGTTTTTTTAACCTATTATTGATTCTTCGTACCAACTTTGAGATTGTTTTTATCTCTTTTCAAGAGGCTTCCGGTTCGTCCCCTGCCTCACCTACTCATCACTCATTTTACAAAATAGATATATAGTTATACTTCATTTTACTTTATTATATCCTTGAAATCTTATATCCTCAAATCTCATAACCCCTTAAACATTAGTGCTAGAAAGAACTGGATTGATTTTGGGAGTGTCAGTTGCATATTTGTTGATATTTATCTCCAAATGTTTTTTGGGCCATAATTTCTCATCCTTTGGTCGGATTTAGTCCAAATTTGGTGCGTCGTCTTGTATATATCTTATTTTATTCCTACAGTTCCCATTTTACTCACTAGGGGGAGCTTCTTTTATGAAAAACACCATATTTCTGCCAATTTACTCCAAATTTACCTCAAGTGAACCAAAAAGATTAAACTTGTATTTGTCATAATTTAATGTAATTGTTCATGTTTCAATCAATATGGGGGGGTCGGGAAAAAAAACTCATCTTGAAAACCTGGAAATCTGCCATGTTTTAATGACAATGTTAACTGTATCGATCTTCATCATTGAGCTGTAAACATGTGACGTGGGTGGGGCTGGTGGTGGTGGGGGGGGCAACTCTCTGGTGCTGCTGACTGTGAGGCGATGATGTCACGCGGTCGAGCTGTAACCTGCCCCTCCTTTGTTCTTGTGTTGCAGTGGCAGCGGGGAGGACTCGTTGGACCGGCTCCTGCCCCCCTCTGGGGCCCCTCGCAGGAAGAGCGCCACCTCGCTGAGCAAAAGCGAGCCCCCGCTGCTGCGCACGGGCACACGCACCATCTACACAGCTGGGCGGCCCCCCTGGTACGACGAGCATGGAGCGCAGTCAAAAGAGGCCTTTGTCATCGGTATGATGACGCTCTCACTCCTCCCGGTGTTTCCTGTCTCCTCAGGAACGGTTCTGAACTACAGAACCCGCCCTTTTAGTACCGCTCTGACTCATTATCATACCACAAACACTCTGCGGCCGCCGCCGCCGCCTCACGCTCACGCTGACAGACACCATTAGGCACACTCTGAAAAACACACATAATGGCTCATTGAAATGCCGTGTGGGTCTGCAGGGCTGTGCGGGGGCAGCGCCTCGGGGAAGACCACCGTGGCCAACAAGATCATCGAGGCGCTGGACGTTCCCTGGGTCGTGCTGCTGTCCATGGATTCTTTCTACAAGGTCAGAGAGTCCGGCGTTTGTTTTTATCACGTTATGGGACGGGTTGTATATAAAATGTCAAATCCACAGGGAGTCGCTACCAAAGTATTAATTTCCCCCCCGTGGTTAGAGTTTGGTGTTTAAGACCACCTCAGACCACCGCCCACAAAAGACGGTTCAGACACAGAACCGATGAACAAGACAGGATTGGGTTTCAGGAGATTCAAAATGAGGAATGACATTAATTATAAACCTGATGTTTATGAAGTACCGACTTAAGTTATCTCAGCTGCAAGGGGGAGGGGCTTCAGTGTTTGATCTGATCACATGACTGGATGTAGAGGTCAAAGTTCTCCTCCTCCTCGATTTTCCAAGTCAGACAGAAGATCCGATATGAGCATCTAAAACGCGCAGTAACCTGTGCAGAATCAGAACACGGATCAGAACATAGATCAGAACATAGATCAGAACATGGATCAGAACATAGATCAGAACTAGGGTTCTGGGTCTCGTCCCACTAGAGCGATCATGTTGAACAGAATGTCGGACGGATCCTTTGCTCCATCTTCGTCTCGTTCCTCCTGGTGTTACAGGTTTTATCTTCTGAGGAACAGTCCTTGGCGGCGAGTAACGACTACAACTTCGATCATCCGGGGGCGTTCGACTTCGAGCTGCTGGTCGCCACCATGAGAAAACTGAAGCAGGGCAAGAATGTGAAGATCCCGGTGTATGACTTCACCACGCATGGAAGACAGAAAGACTGGGTGAGCTTCTCACCTCTCCTCCATTAATCTTCTCTCAAACTCATCAAATATTTAGTCTGTCATTCTAAGGAGGCGTTCAGATTTAGAAAGCTCAGAATATATGACAGAGGAAATGAGATACTGTTATTTCACCTTATAGTCAGTTCTGTTCTGCTGCTCAGGAGTCTCTCAGTCAGTACAAGGAAAGGAAGCAGGGAATCATGGGTAATGGAGTCTGCTGTTGAGAATCCACCTGATGGGTTGGTGAAACAAGTTTTCTTTCCAGATTTTTCTGGATCTCAACGAA
The DNA here is from genome assembly GCA_009660295.1 of Lophius piscatorius. NCBI lineage: Eukaryota > Metazoa > Chordata > Actinopteri > Lophiiformes > Lophiidae > Lophius > Lophius piscatorius. Next base: position 6,833 of record VRLP01002772.1, on the reverse strand, counting down.
CAGTTGAGCCCAATTCCTCCAACTCCTGCACCTTCTCCACCTCTACTCCTTCATCCTCTCCGTTCCTCCTTCCTCCCCCTTCATTCACACACATGTATTCTGTCTTTCATTCATCTTCTCTCCCGCACATACCTCCACCTCTCCAGTTTCTCCTCCACCTGCTCCCTGCCCTCACCACAGATCACAATGTCCCCCACAAACACCAGAGTTCATTTCTCTGTCCATCAACATAGCAAACAAGAAGGGACTCAGATCTGATCCTTGGTGCAGCCCCACCTTCACCATGACCACATCCATCGCTCCTACTCCCACATATCCTGGAGCGCTCTAACATTCTCCTTTACTCCAGACCTCCTCATGCAGTGCCCTCTTAACGACACCATCAATGTTATCCTGACTTTGCCTCTCGCTGGTCATAATGTTATGGCTGATGTGTGTATAATATAATGCAGCATTTTAACGTGCTTCATTGTATCTTTGAAAACATGCCTCTCAAAACTACTTCTGCAGCTCTAAGTCATTCTAACACACTTTCTAAAGCGGCTTTTCTTCTTTGAAGCCTTTTTCATTTTTCCCTCCCTTTAATGCAGAAGAATTTGTACGGCGCCAGCGTGATCATATTTGAAGGAATTATGTCTTTTGCGGACAAAGAGCTTCTTCAGGTAAGGCGGAGTTCCTCTCATTCTGCTCTTTCTTTTTGAAGAATCCTCTGGTGAATGTGTGTTTGAGAAGAAGTGAATGTTGAGGTTCGGTTTTTTCCCACCTGCAGCTCCTGGATATGAAGATCTTTGTGGACGCAGACTCAGACATCCGGCTGGTTCGCCGTCTCCGCAGGGACATCACAGAGCGAGGCCGGGACATCGAAGGCGTCATCAAGCAGTACAACAAGTTTGTGAAGCCAGCCTTCGAGCAGTACATCGAGCCGACCATGAGGCTGGCCGACATCGTTGTTCCGAGAGGTGAGACCGTAAAACTGCAGGGAACATCGGACCCCCGTCTCAAACCGCACCGACATCTCCTCACTCTCCCTTCTAAGGTGGCGGGAACATGGTGGCCATCGATCTGATCGTCCAGCATGTCCACAGCCAGCTGGAGGAGGTGAGTGGTCCAGTGGAACCTGAGAGGGTGGCGCCACCTTGTGTCTGAAAGGTGCCACATCCAGAAGAGGAAGAGTCAGAAAGGCTTCAAGATGAGAATAAAAGCAGACGTCCAATCAGACCAGTGTATTTTCAAAAGTTAGAGGACATGTCTGCTGTTCTTCTATTTTTATCTTATTATCAATAAATCCAAATCACCGATCCGAAAACTATCAACGAGCAGGAAGTACGTTTGATAGAATGTAACATTTATAATATTCAGGAGCTTTTTATCAACTCTGGGTCCTTTAGTGGATCTTTTTAGGTTCTTTGTTTGGGCTGTGTGACGAGTTTAAGGGTCATATCAACAAAACAGTCACCGACGGAGTTGTTGTGCTGTGACACACACTTACGCACACACATACACACACATACACACACATACAAACACATAAAGGCACACACCTACACCCAAACACATGTACACACATACACGGACTCACACACATACTCACACACAAACACCTACACACACACAAACAGACATATACGTACACACACACACACATACGCAGACACACACAAATACACACAAACACCTACACGCAAACACATACACACACATACACGCACATACACACACATACACACACATACAGGCACATACACACACATACACACACATACTCACACACAAACAGCTACACACACACAAACAGACATATACGTACACACACATACATGCGCACACACACACACACATATGCAGACACACACAAATAAACACAAACACCTACACACAAACACATACACACAGACTCACACACACACACATATGCAGACACACACAAATACACACAAACACCTACACACAAACACATACACACAGACTCACACACACACACATACGCAGACACACAAACACACACACACACACACACATATACGTACACACACACACATACGCGGACACACACATGCATACGCGCGCACACACCCAGCATCTGATTCGCGTCACTGTGTTGATGAGGTAGTCAGATTACTTTAGGATTACTGTTTATGGTATTTGAGCCTCCATCTTCATCTTTTGATCTCCTCCTCCACAAAAGAGACCCTCTGGTTCTTTCTTCAGAACAAACCCAGTTTCTCTTTTTCAAACTCCTGATACTTATTGTCACGTTTTGTTTAAATGATCAAAGATTCATTATTTATTGATTTATCAAACCTGTATTACTATTAAGACATAACCTGACAAGATTCTCCAGGTTCCTCTCTTCTCCTCCGGTCAGTCGCTTAAAGTCACACCTTTTTTTTTCTCCTATAAAATTCTGACTTCATTCCTTAAAAAATTCACATTTACTCTCCTTGTTTGACTTTTTACTCCTTGAATTACAACTTTAACTTCGTAAAATTTAGACATTTTCCTTGTTAATCTCAACTTAAATCTCATCATCTCCATTTTATCATTTTTTTGTCAAGGTGGCCCAAAAACTCCGTTACGGTCCTTGTTTAAAAAAAAATCAGGCGTTTTGATTCTTCAGTGTTTCCCCTCAATCACAGATATTCTGCTCTATTTGTTTATATTCCTGCTCCAAGGTTTCCAAGAAAAAAATGTATAAATATGCAGATCAGACAGAAAGCGATTGAAGGGGTGAATTAAAAATACCACATTAACAATTACAAGTGAAAAAACGCAAAGTCAAGCAAATACAATGAGGTTAAATAGAGAGAGATGAAAAGTAAATGAAAAGTATTTATATTTATAATGATTTATAATGAAAAGTATATATATATATACTTTTATAAATATAAGTATTTGTAATGAAAAGTATACATATATATAGATATATATATATATATCTATATATATTTATATATACGTATACCCTTAGACTAGTTTTTAGTCAGTCTTCTTTTATAAATATTAGTTGTCACTGTTTGCCAACAGATGTAAAATATTCTCTTGTTTATTGTTCTTATTTGTATTATTGAAACAAGATATTAATGTTCATCTTATTATCTGCATGTTTCACTCGTCTTTATTGTCTTTCTCTCATCCTTTCTTTATGCAGCGTGAACTCAGTGTCAGGTATGCTGATCCATGTTTACACCTCCAGCAGCTCTCTCTCTATCTACACCCTCTCTCTCTCTCTCTCTCTCTCTCTCTACACCGTCGATCTCTATCTCTCTCTCTCTCTCTACCTCTCTCTCTCTCTACCTCCCACTCCTCTCTACCTCTCTACCCCTCTCTCTCTCTCTATCTGCACCCTCTCTCTCTCTCTCTACCTCTCTACCCCTCTCTCTCTATCTACACCCTCTCTCTCTCTACCTCTCTCTCTCTATCTACACCCTCTCTCTCTTTCTCTCTATACCTCTCTACCCCTCTCTCTCTCTCTATCTACACCGTCTCTCTCTCTCTCTCGACCTCTCTACCCCTCTCTCTCTCTATCTGCACCCTCTCTCTCTCTCCTCCCTTTCTCCTCTCTCTCTTTCTGCTCTTTCTCTCTCTACCTCTCTCTCTCCTCCGTCTCCTCTTGTCTATCACCTTTCTCTCTCACCTCTCCTCTCTCTCTCCTCTTTCTCTGTCTCACCTGTCTCTCAAAGACATCTTGCTCCTCTCTCTCTCTCTCCTCTCTCTCGCCTCGGCCTCCTCTCTCTCTCCTCTCTCTCGTTATATCTCTATCTACCTCTCTCTCTCTACCTCTCACTCCTCTACCTCTTTCTGATCTCTCTCTCTACCTCTCTCTCTCTCTCACTCTCTCCTTCCTCTCTCTCTCCTCCCTCTCACCTCTCCTCCCTCTCACCTCTCCCTCTCTCTCCCCTTCCTCTCTCTCCCTCTGGTCTGAACTATTCCTCTCTGGCGTTGTTAAGCGACGCTGCTTCTCCTCGGCGCAGCAGAATAACCCAGTGAAACTTTTCCATCTGACCCTCCTCTCGTTGATCTCAGGGCGCTCCTGGCCTCCGCTCAGCAGACTCAGCCGCTGCCTCAGACGCTCAATGTTCTGGAGAGTACGCCGCAGGTCAGAGGCCTGCACACCATCATCAGGTACCGACGGGAGCTCGACAGCGGGTCCTCGGAACCACTCACCCTGGAGTTCTTAAACCGCTTTTCTCTCTTTATCTGTCAATGCAGGAATAAAGACACCAGCCGAGATGAGTTCATATTCTACTCCAAGAGATTGATGCGGCTCCTCATAGAACACGCGCTAACATTCCTGCCGTCTCAGGTGAGCTCACCTTCAACCTCCCGCAGAATGTTAGAGCGGGTTCTTTCTTCTACGATCCTCCCCAGAACACCGGAGTCACAGTCACATTCCCGAAATAGTTTGATGCTCCTTCACCCTGAAGATCGAAAACTTCCTCTAGAATTCATTTTAATATCATGCTGATTATTTTAATGATCTACTTCCTGTAGAAGTAGAAATTCAGTAGATTTCATAACGGGAAAAAACTATTTCTCTGAATAGATCTATAAATATATATAGACACACTTATACTAATACACACATATATATATATATATATATATATATATATATATATATATATATGTATATGTTTGTGTGTATTGTCGGTTGTATATTTCCACCACTAGAGGGAGCTTTAGCTCCAAAGTCACAGTTTTTGCATTTATAATTTCTCTACCGTTGTTCTGATTTAGTCCAAATTTCTGATCTCTTCATCTGCTGTGTAATAAAACGAATATTTCTTTAAAACAAATACTTTTTTCCGGTCTTTTCTCTCCCACAGCCGTACGTTGTTCAGACTCCTCAAGGTCACGAGTACGACGGCCGTCGGTACAACGGGAAAGGGGTGAGCGATGTTTTTGTTTGGTCTTTCTAACTTCCTGTGCGTTCATCTCATCACATGACTCCGACGCCTCGTCTCCTCAGATCACCGGCGTGTCGGTCCTGCGGGCCGGAGAGACCATGGAACCCGCCCTGAGGGCCGTGTGCAAGGACGTCCGCATCGGGAAGATCCTCATCCAGACCAACCTGGACTCAGGCGAGCCGGAGGTAGAGCGGATGAGTCATACGAACACGCCCCTCCCCTCAGGGTCCGCTCATGTTTACTACAGAATGTTGGACATCAAACAAAAATATAAGAATCTTTTTCTTCTTCTCCTTTCTTCCACATGATGCGTGTCTCCGTGGTAACTACCCTTCCCTCTTGGTCACCATGGCAACGTGTCTCCTCCTCCTCCTCCTCCTCCTCCTGGGCCTCGCCAGCTGCATTACCTGCGTCTGCCTAAAGACATCAGTGAAGATCATGTCATCCTAATGGACAGCACAGTCTCCACCGGCGCCGCTGCCATGATGGCGGTACGGGTTTTACTGGTGGGTGGAGATTAGCGTAATTGTTCTTCCGGGCGGCTGCCATTGGACACACTGCTGTGGTCACACTCGTGTCACCGCTCATCCGGGCGGTGATTGGGGGGCCGGTTTGTCCCGCTGTGGTGACGTTAACCGTATTTTATGCAAAGATTATTATTCCGCCTAATTATCCCTCTGCTGACGATCGGGCCGGCTGACAGCTGTTGCTGCGATCTGTGTTGCTGAGCAGGATCACGAGGTGCAGGAGGACCGGATCGTCCTGGTGTCACTGCTGATGGCGGAGCTGGGGGTTCACTCTGTGGCCTACGCCTTCCCCAGGGTCAAAATAATCACCACCGCCGTGGACAAGGGTCTGGATGATTTGCTGCACGTGATTCCTGGAATCGGTAAGACGTCAGATATGAACAGATCCATTTAAAGAAATGGGTCAAATGAGATGCAAAAAATGTCTTTATTATCGAGAACCGTATGTCATTCAAATAATTCACCAAAATCTAACCTTTAACATCATTTAACAAAAAAAAATCTGGTTCTACATATTCTGTATTATGTGATGAGGTCTGAGAACACATGGAGAAGATCTGAGACCATTCCTCCTCCCCTCATTTCCACTATCTGTGGGGTCAGGTGACTGGGATGGACAAGGCAGAACTTTTATTCTGTGACCTCTGAACCATTCTTGGGTTTATGTTGAGGTGATCTTCAGATCATTGTCCTGCTGGAAGGTCCAACCACGACCCACTTTAAGGTTCCTGACAGGCTTTTAGGTCTTCATCCAGTATCTGCTGGTGTTTGATGGAGTCCATGGAACCATGTCTTTAACTAGATGTCCAGAACCTTTGGAAGAAAAACAGCCCCACAGCATCAGATATCCACCAGCAGACTTCAGTGTGGGTATGAGGGGCTTTTCTCTATGGCTTTCTTTCTTGCTATGTGACGCCCATCTTAGATGTTTGTTACCAAAAACAATTACTTTGGTCTGATCTGACCTCTGACCTTGTTCCAGTGAAAGTCCCAGTGGTGTTTGTCAAACTGTAGCAGCGTTAGCTTGTGTGTGGACGACAGCAGAGGCTTTTTATCTCGCTAACCTCCCAAACAGCTGGTGTTGGTGTCGGCGCCATCTGATGGTGGTTAGGGAGACTTTTTGAACTCAATATTCAACTGACCTCTGACCTCTCTAGAGAGTCTTGAGCCAGTCCAACCCTCCTCCTCACAGAGTGTGGGGTCAGTTTGCAGACACGTCCTCTTCCAGGATGATGTCTAACATCTCCAGTCTCTTTAAACTTCTTCATTATTGATCTAACTGTTCAAACTGACATCTTGAACTGCTGAGAGATGTTCTTGTCTCCATTGTCAGATTTGTGCAGCTCTACAACTTTTCTTTGCTCCTCATTGCTGTGTTCTCTGGTCTTCATCATGGTGA
>VRLP01002771.1:0-75000 GCA_009660295.1 Lophius piscatorius | reverse complement strand
GAATGCGGAGGCTGGAGAAAGAAGCACAGCCATGTTTCCATCGAAGTCACTGACAGGGAGAGTAAACAAGTGGACGTGTTTAAGACCGCTGGAGATCGCAGATCTGCATGGCCTGATTGGAACTAAAATAAAGTAAGATAAGAGTTTATTGGAGTTCTGTTCCTGCTCTCAGTATGATCCTGCTCACCTCAGGTCAGTGGTAGCACCAAAGAACCCGTCAACCCTAAAATCTTTCCCATCTGCGTTTTACATACAGTGCATCTAACATCACATTGGAAAATTATCACATGAGGGGATCACAAACTTGATAATTTATTATTGTTATTGTCTCACATCAGTTACGATTCCATCATGTCTTTGTAAAAACGCATGGATGGATGCGGTGACTCGCTTTAAAGGAACAGTGTGATGGATGTGGAGTCAATACGAGACGATTCACGTTAGAAACCCTTTTCTTTGCTTTCATGTGTTCATCACAATTTGTGGTATGTTTTCAAATGGTTGAACATGTTGGTTGTGAGGCTTTGCGGCACAGACACAACTCTGAAACTTTCTTCGCATTTGATTTTTTTTCTTTTTTTTCCCCTAAACTTCACCTACTCGTCACCTTCTGTATCTCCAAAAGATTGAATTTTCCTTTTGAGCATCTACTATCTGTTCTTTAGTGGCGATTCATCCTCTGGAATTCACCCGGGAAGGATTTGCAGGTATCTCGCTGCGGTTACAGACGTTATCGGTTAGGTGGTGGTTTAGGGAGTGCTTGATCGTTCTTTGCCCTGGAATGTTGTATGGATGGAGCATAGCCCATATCTTTCCATTGCTTTCATTTTTAGGAATTGTAGGAAGCCAACACCATCGTTGAGATCGAAATTTGATTTTTCGCGCAGCCCTAACTCGCTCTATATGAGGGCAACGGCAGATAACTGTCTGCACATATCCGACTCACGTTCTTTCAAACTTTGTGGAATAATAACAACGTTTACTGAGAACCACCTGGTTCAACTGCCAGATTTCCTTTTTTGCTTTATTAAATTACTTGCACTTGTGAAGCCTGGTCAAACTGCCAGCCCAAATCTATTTCTTCCACATATCCTGATTGCATCCATATTGATTCTATAAAGTCGGGACCCCTAAGGAATACAGGAAATGCGATTTTGGATCAGTTCCCATCCAAACCACATAGAATTTGAAATGTGTTTCCAATCATCCGCATCTAATTTCAGAGATTTCTCTGGCATTTTGTGTCACTGGCTGAAGTCCATCTGAAGTTCTGAGCAGAAAGATACAGCCAGAACGGTCCTCCAAGACAACAGACAGAACATCAGTCCGTCGACAGTTTCGGACATAAACGAGAGCGCAGCTGTTGGATGTTAAGATAAAGCATATGTTTTTCATCCTCTCTTGTCGGAAAGTCATCATCACATCTCTACTGTACCGTGTTTTAGCTCAAACTGTACTTGGAGTGGTTTGTTCCGTACGAAGTTCACATGGACCAGTGTTGCCAGAGGTCAGATAATTGTTATACTTATACTTGTTACTTTTACCCTAAATAATGCCAGAAATTCCAGAATTTTATCATTTCCAAAACATTTTTATGGCTGTTATCTTATTTTGATGCATTTCAGAGATGATGAAGATATGGCTCCTCCGTCGGTAGTGTTGGTAGCTTGCGGTGATGAGGAAGTGACGCACGGTATTGGGTGTCATCCGTTAGTAGTCTTTTTCCTTAAATCGTCAGAATATGAAAAATTCAAACTTTGATAAAGGACCAGTTGTTGAAGGAGGTGGTGATGAGCGATGATGTTGGAATCCTGGAATGATACTGCTCGACATTTCCCATCTGGCAAAGCTGGAAAGGCTTCTGGTCAAAGGAAAATCCCTCGCAAGAGATTTGGTCACTGTTGCTGAAGAGAGGATGTCGGCTGTCCAGCACTCAGTGAGTTTATGGGAGCCATCAGAAACACATGGGACTTTTAAAACATTTTTGATCTTAGTTTCACTTCTTATCCAGAAGCTTCCTCGGTTCTAACTGACCGCTGGAGTGTCATGTGCTTAACCTCCAGAGAAGTGCTTGAAACATACAAACCATTGGGTTACGTGTGTACAGTGGACCACCCAGCACTATGGTGGGGATACAAGGGTCTTAATTAACTCCGGGATCATCATGTGAGTCAGTAGTACACCAGGATTCAAATTTACTGGTGAATTGTAGGTTTAAAGTGTGTTCAGAGATGGACGTTCCAGTTTGACGGAGATGTCTTACAATGTTGACATTGGTATCTTCAAGGGAGTGTCCCAGGCCAAGATGGAACACTGTCTCCTGAACTGATGATATTGCTCTCCGGTGTTGGGTCATGTGTTTAGGGGGTGGTTGTTCTTATCTCCCCAACATATTGTTTAATGCATTCCTCACTGCCTTGAACTACAGGTCCCACATTCCACAGTTTGCGTTTGGGCGATTGGTTCTTAGTTAGAGCCAGTTTTTGTCAAAGGGTGTTGAAGTTTCCCAGATATTCCAGCTACGTATGGAATGTCGGTGTTCTTGTGCGTGTCCTTCTTTTCTTCTGTGATGAATGTAGAGTTGTTATGAGGTCTTGTACTTTTTAAAAAGAAGTTCAGTTGCTTCAACTTTCTGAGGATTTCCCTGACCTTATGAAAAAGCAATTAAAAAAAAATGTCGGCAGACAGCAACTGTGTACCACCTTTGTTTAGGTCAAGACCATAAAGGTGTCAATGAAATTCCCACTTCTTGTTGCAAAGCCAAGACTTCAATCTCCTTAAAGCCTGCTCCTCTTAAATGTGGGAGTAGATCGGGGAACGTGGATTCTCCCTCCGAATGATTTGAGAATGTTGAACAGATTGGATGGAAAATTAGGTTTGAGCAGCCCTTGCTGTTGTTTGGAAATGGCGATCGAGCCATCATGAATGACTCTGCTGTCCATTTCTGGATGAGAATTTATTGTGTCTGGGACTCAACATCCAGTAAATCCTCTGCATTGAATTCAGTCATTTGTCTTTAAATGTCATCACCATTCGGGTGAACAGAGCATTGGATGGAAATATCTCGTTCAGTTTTTTGTCTCTGTAACTAATGATAGTATATCTTATTCCATCTGTTTAATATGCAGCGCTACAGGGATCAGTGTTGGGACCAATATTCTTTTCTTTCTGGGACACATTATACAAAGACATTGTGTTTATTTTCTTTTTATGCTGATGATATACAGATGTACCACTGCTACATGTAGGAGCACCAGGCAAAAGAAAGCCTGACTTTTGTCGGTTTTCTATGAGATGATATATCATATCAGGCTTGTTATAAAGAATCTTGACGCAAAGGATTTCAGAAAAAATTTGATAAATGCAATCCATTTCATCCATCAACCGGCTCCAGAACAAATCAGAACTAGGCTTCCAGAACCAAAAGTAAGAAGACATCCAGTGGAACGTTCTCCCAGTTGCAAAACGTGATGTGGAATCTCGCGCCAGACTAGTCAGCAACGTTTAAATAAATCACCCAAGTATTATTTCATTATTTTCATTTCTGGAGAGACATATCAATCAATGAAACAAATTATTATTTTTTATAACAGCAGATGCTGTAAATAAATTGGCAGCCCCTCGTGTAGTGGTGGTGGCTGATGACTCTGCTGACACTATGATGAAAAAAATTATGAATTTGGTGAATCTGTGAAAACTGGGCAGTGATGTGGAGAAGCATGAAAGAACTAGAGTCACAGAGAGAACCGTCATTATAAAGACAAGATGATGGGCTAACGATGAAGCATTAATAATAATAATAATAATACATTTGATTTACAACGCACTTTACATTTGGATCAAATCTCAAAGTGCTACAAGGGAAAAGCAGATAAAAGCATCAAGAAAAAAAACATAATAATAATTATATAGAAATATGTCCAAAAAGCAGCAATGCTTATTAAAGTTATAGGTTCTGCTAAAAAGGAAAGATTTAAGTCCTTTTTTAAATGTCTCAGTCGTCTGTGGAGCCCTCAGATGGTTAGGGAGGGGATTCAACAGACGAGGGGCAGCAGAACAGAAGGCCCGATCACCCGTGATGCTGTGCATTGCTGTCGGATAGATGGACCAACTTGTATCTCTGTACAGCTCCAGTCAGTGGAAGCAGGAAATGAAGAAGGTGTGAATGACAGGGTTTTATGGGAAATGAACCAAGGTGTGCAGGGATAGTCTTCCCAACTGAGTTTTTGCTAAAACTCCATGGAGTTCATACAACAAACAAACAAACAAACAAACACAGTGGAGAACAGAAGGTCAACGGTGGAGATATTAGATGCTGTGATCACCAAGCTAATGCTGGCACGAGACAAGATGGGCTCCCTTTGACATTTGACCAGACCGCTCAATAATTCACGTCCTGTAAAGGGATAGTGTCGAGATCTCACACGCCAAAAAGCCTCTCGGGCTGGACCTGGAAACATACGGCGAGATGTTGGTAAAGATGGGAATATAGAAAAAGAAAAGAAAAAAAGATGTCAGCATGAAATGTAAAAGCTTTTTCGGATTCTCAATCTCGTATCACTTTCAGCGTCCCGATGTTTTGTAAGATAAATACGGAGTAGGCAAATTTACTTTCAGTGGTACGTGGAGGCTGATTACAGAAAAAGAAGAAAAAGATTTTGGCAGATTTGACAGATTCTGTCTTGTTAGCATTTTGCTGACAAAAATTCATGGCTACTAACATATCATCAAATTTTCAAACTCCTGTCTGCCTCGCGTTTATACAGAAATCCTACTCACCTCTGTTACCACCTCCACTGCAGTCGCAGCAATGGACCCTCTATTACGGCTCCATTGGGTTTATGTAGAACAGAGCGCTGGAATTAAAGCACAACAGGTCCGCTTTATAGTAAAAGTCTGCTCAACGCTGAATCCGTTTAAATGGACACCAACAGAAAATGTGTATTTAAGGGAAATACATACTGTAAATAAATCATTTTCTGTCATGTGCCATTGATAGTTAGTCCTCTGATGATTTCTGTTCTAGATGTTTAAGTTCTGTAGCTGAGGGAAATCCTGAGTTCATTAGGTATTAATGAGGCGGGTTAATTAATTATTTACCTGTTTGTCCTGGTTAACCACAATGACTGTAAAGTATATGAGTCACGCTTGAAATGATGTCACCCGCGGCTTTTTTTAATACGTGTGTCACATACACCCGTAGTATCTGTTTACACCTACATAATTATTTTCTCCCGATCACGAAAGACCAACTTCGGTGATCTGGTTCAGGGCGGCCGGAAAAGGTGGACACACAGGACGGAGAAAGAAATAAGTGCTGTACAGAAAATGTAAAGACTCAATTCAAGAAACCGTTTCCATCAAGACGGTTATGTTTTCGCCAGGGCTTAACACAAAAACTACTCCAGCGATTTTGATTAAACCTTATTGGAACGCTGGGCATAGGACAAAGAATAAATCACTACAATTTGAAGTGTTTTCTGGGAAAGTATTGGAGGCTAGTTACTATCTGATACTTGAATGCTTGTTTTTGAATTCTTCCCCTTGTCCTGCTTTTTCATTGACGTCCAGGTCACCTCTGTTACTACCTCCATGTTCTTCTCCGTCAAGTTAGATAAGGGTCAACAGTTTTCTCAAACGTGCTTCACCGAAAGGTTGAGCTTATCCAATTAAAACGGACTATTTTCCTGAAATAGATATGAAATGTTTTTTTCCTTCTGTTTAAAAACAAGCTTAATCAAATAATTTGTCCTTTGGAGTGTATAAAAGATATTAGATTAATAAAAACCCCAACATCTCGCCCTTTTATTCATATGTATTAGAATGTATTAAAATGTACTGGTGTGGGTCACAAGCACACATGCACAGGAAAAAAGAAGAAGTTTATCTGCTACAAGATCAAACTAAATGTTTAAGAAATGTTTCTACCACTCTCGAGCATTTTACCTTTTTATTTTTTTCTAAGTTTTAAGGACGGATTTCATTTTTTTTTATCCCAAACCGTCAATAGACTCTCCTCAATACCAGTTATATCCCCGAAAAGTAACTTTGCTTCCCTCAGACAACAGTGAGGGATGAAGATTAACGACCACACGGACAGAATCTGCAGCCGTGCCTCATATTAGCGTCCACTTTAGACGGAAGTTTGATGCCTGGACCCTCTGACCTCTCTGGGAAAAGAACCCTCCACCTCCATCCCGTAGAGTCTTCTTCTCCAGGTGACGCTGCCACTGATGATCTCCGACCTCCATTAAAGCTGTGGAGGGAAAGAGTGAGAAACAGCGAGCGAGACATTTTTGACTGTGAACATAACTTTTATTCACAATATTTTGTTAGAGTGTTGGTTGGCATGCTGGCGTGGGTTCAGAGCCACCTCTTGGTCCGGGAGCCTTTAAAGGTGGAGTTTGCATGGAATCCCTCCAGAGCACCTGGTGAACTCCACGATGCCCCTATTTCTCCGCTAAGGTTCGCAGGAAGTGCATGAGGTCAGGCCTCACCCTGATCCCGGACAAGCAGGTTCATGTCAGCGTACGCCGGAACAACGGCAGGAGGGTTCTGAGCAGCGATGGCAGAGAGAGAGAGAGAGAGAGAGAGAATCATCAGCCACTGTGCAGAAGAGGCTCGATGGCAGTGCTGCAAAGCCGGGGCCGAGATGGGGCAATGACCTGATCCGTTTCCTCCAACTGGTACAGGACCACTCAAAGAAAGAGAGAGAGAGGAGGGGGAGAGAGAGGGACCAGTGGCAAAAAACTCCAATGACACCCAAGCAACTGCTATTGAGCGATGGTGGAAACTATTTGGGAATCTTGTAAACACACTTACATGACTGGAACACACACTGCATCTAAATGGCTAGTTAGTGCAGACATTGTGATTTAAGGCGACACACACTAACACACACACACACACACACACACACACGCACGCACACACAACTTGTCCTGAGGCAGCCCTCTCAGCTGGGAGTGGGGCCTTGGTTCTGTCTATAAAAGCTGCTTTGTGCAGCGACTATCTGCTAAACACACACAACCACACCTAATGACTGCTTTGTGTCCACCTTTTAAGACACACTCACACATCAACACAGGAACCAGCTGCTTTGTTCCCTCATTATGTCACCGTCAGGCTCGGGCTACTTGGGATTGCAAACACGGGCCAAGCAGATGTCCACTGGCCTCACAGTGAGGACGGCAGTAACACACACACACACACACACACACGCACAAACACACACACACATACCCACACATACACACAGATGGATGCATTCAGACTCCTCTCTCTACCGATTTTCTAGGGAAATACAACCAGCCATAACATTAAAACCACATGCCTATTATTTGTTTAGGCAGATTTTCAATATGTAATATAATATATCAGACATTGTAGTATAGATTATAGTATACTATGTGAAGATACAGTATAATAAGCTCAATATACTATGTGTATATATATATATAGACATATATGCATGGTATCATATCAGATTATCTGATGTGATGTAACTGAAATGACCTTTGGCCTAGAGGTCAAAGTGCGAGCTGTTGAGTTATAGAGTCTGATGGCGGCCGGTCGGGAAAGACCGCCTGTAGCGCTCCTTAGCACAGCGAGATTGGAGAGTTTTGTTCTTGAAGATGCCACTAAGTTGGTCTATCATACTTAAGGAGGTGTGTGAGGCGTTGGCTTTGATTGATAGGATTTTAGCCAAAATCCTCCTCGGCCATCTCTTCCACAGAGACCGGCTCAGAACCGCACAGACTCGGCCTTCCTTTACTAAAATGTGCATTCTAGTTTAAAATGTCTCTTTAGTCGTGAGTATTTGTTCCCAGCTTGACCTTTTGACCTGGCTAACGACCGGGCGAACTTTGATTGCAAAAGATTTACTCCTATATTTTATATAAAGAGTATTAAAAAAATGTCCCACAAGCCCCTCCCCTTTCGTCAAGACGCTGATCATCGAGGCTGAGAAGAGTCCAGCGCTCTACAGTTTACTTCTGGGTGGTTTTGAGGAGGCCGTCTGGTTCTTTTGGTGCTGTTGCCCTCAGCTGATGGACAAGGAGCCCAAGGAAGAGAGCCTGAGCTCCCGGTAGCCTCAGGTTCGATTCCCGCCGCCGACAGGAAACAGGAGAGTGGCCCTTTGCTGCGTGCCACTCTCCTGTTTCCTGTCTGAGTTCAGCTGTAATATCAATAAAGGCATTTAAAAAAAAAAAGAATACGCCATCTGGATGCTTAGAGACTTAAAACTGCATTTTACCATACTTTTAGTGTGATTCCACATAAGTACTCTGAAAGTAATGAGGTTATGTATGGAAGATTAAAGAGCGGCACCGGGCGCCTGGAGTGAGAGGCCGGCACAGGGGGTTGCCACATGCCGCTACATCAAAAGTCAGGGGATCAGCGAAACCGGTAATCAGGGAAAAATCAAACTACAAAACACATAATTTGGGGGGTTTTGGTCCGGTCCACTGCAGTGGAGTGACTTTAGACCAAAAAAATACAACAGCAAGTGAAACAAAAAGAAAATAAAAACCGTGAGAGTGCATATACCAGCTAACATTCCCGAGTGGGCGTGTTTAAGAGACTCTGAATGAACTCTGTTTGATGTTCTTTTATGGTTACAATAGCAGACCTGCAAATTTTTCCAAGCGGGAAGTTTTTTTTGTTTGTTTGTTTGTTCAAGCCTTCAACATGATTTGTTTTTTTGTGATCTGTGGTTAGTATTTGATTTATTAGTATAGTTGGCAGGTGGTAAACATATGCAGCAATATTCAAATGTGATATGAAGACCCATTATAATGCCTTATATAATGCCCTTTAATTGTCTCCTGAATCCGAGGCAATCACAGCGGCACACGTTCTTACCGTAGATGTTACCATAGATATTATTGGACCATATTATGGTAATTTATTAACATTCCAAGATTTAGTCTTGAGTTCCGGCTTCTATAGGTTTTGGTCTCACTCCAAAGAAGGTCCCACATGTGTGAGGCTTGACAAAACTGGATTTAAACTAGTAATGAAAATGCTAATTAGCATATTGTGGTTTGCCCCGGTTCGGAGGGCCAGTAGTTTAACCGCGATCCTGCTGACAAACATACTAGTACTAAAACATGATTTCCTTACCATCCATAGAAATTCACAAAAGCAAGAGAAAATCATCACAATCACGTAAAATAAACAGTAGAGATAATTCTGTCTTTAGTAAAAAAAAAAAGGTGACTGATTCCATATCTCCCCGAGGCGACACAAAGAAAAACACATCAGGTCCGGTCTGGCTCTAGCAGCCGCCCATGGTGGCCCTCCTCACACGACAGCAGGCAAGGATGGATGGAGTTGTCTCCTCCCTACCTGGTGACTCCATTCACCTTGTCTTGTCTGCCCAGAGGCGATGTGGTGTCAATGAAACGAGGTAGTGATGCATCGAGTGTGCCTTCTGTTCGGAGTCATGGTTCTGTGGATGAAGTCGTCATGTTGGTGGCTGAAAGAGTGAAAAATGTGTCCTCTAGATACAACGCCTCGGATCATCTTATTCTCATACTGTGCGGTCGTTGTGACTATATGGCAAAGCCGTAAAGCAACTGAAGAAAAAACGCCAAATAACCGCATTACACTGTCAGAAAAACCGAAAAACGGAAATATGAGTCTACTAAACACGAACTAAATAAATTGTAAAATAAAAAAATCGTGAAACAATCCTCAGCGTAGAGCCACATTTTGCTTGTTTTGATGGTGGAGGGGAGGAGGCCAGGGCTTTATTGCTGGGAAGACATCGGAGCTCGGATGGGTAACTGGGGGGTCATTACCTGCTGCTACTGGATCTTTACTGGTACAGGACCGACCGGTGTGGACTGTCCTCAGGGCGCCCAGACAGCATTACGTTGCCAGGACGTGGACCGTCCCACATCAAGGGCGTCAGGGGCAACATAGGCAACCCAACTGACCCGTCTAGAATCATGGACCAGGAGTCTAAGGTGCGCCAGAGGGTCCGGCTTGAAATATGGTGTTATATTTGTGCCATAATCCTGATGGCGAGCTGCTCCTTCTGAACACACAATTTGAATTTCTGTGCGCGAATCGACACCCCTGTTTCAACAAAACAGTAAACTGTTAAGCTTGCAGGAATTCCAACTGCGTTCTCAGGATGAGCTGCGCGATCAGGATAGTGGCCCACATATAATGCCATATCGAAACCCTGTGGTGCATTGAAAGTCCAGGAAAAACAGTGGCGCCCCTTGGCGGGTCAAGTTGCGAGTGACATCGTAGAGTTTGGGGATGATCAAGCGACCTAGAGACCTCCATTGAAATGTGATGATGTAGCGATTTGACGGTACATAGGGGCCGTACTTTAGTCGAAACTTTCTCTGTTCTCACTCACCATAAAACTGGTTTATAGCAGTGTCCCATAATCGGGAGAGTTTAAGGACCCTTTCCCCATCTAGTTTCCCCGGGATTTCCCCCCTCACATCCCTCCCTCTGTGGATCAAATATGTGGTATTCACATCTGAGCCGGCCATAAATCTCTCACATTTGAATATTCTCTGGAAGGATTGCGTATAAAGTCAAACGCTCAAGTGGGTTAGCTTCCTCAACTTCCTTCCTTCAGTCAATGTCTGGACTGTCTTCGTGCAAATTTTGCATCGACGATGGCGAAGATAAGCTGGTGATTGTCTGCGCTGGCATGGAACCCAATCAGACGCAGTGAGTAGCTAAAAGTATGTCATGAAAAGCTATGCGCGCCGAGTGGGCGTGGGCCGACTCTGATGTATGTCAGATATTTGTCTGAGGGGAAAGAAGAGATGCTTTGTTCAACCTCCGTCCGGCAGAAGCCACATGAAAGTGACTCAGCTTTAACAAATTCAGTCATTTTAGCAGAAGAAGCAGCGACACTGACTCCAAACAGAAGCCTAATCTTTTGTGCTTTTTTTGTGACTCATGAACAAACATGATTATGAACGTCAGCGGGGCAAACAATACGAAAAACTGTTCTCCAGCTTGGTCTAGCTTCCTCCGGTACTGCCCACGTTCTCTATTCTATTCCATCTGATTCATACATACAGCGTAGTTTCATCCTGGCAACATGTGACATCTGATGTAAAACTTAAGAGAGCCCCCCTCCGACCACGCAGCTGGTGCCCCGGTACGTCATTGTACCTAAAAGCAATAGTCCTGGGATGGTTTGACCCTCCTGGACCATGAAAACCTCCAGAAGCTAGAATCACGTTGGTATTATCACTCTTAAAATTGTCCATATCCTGCAGTGGTCCAGAGTCCAGATGATGCCATGGAAAAATTTGGGACAAGTTTATAAAATCACATCCTCATGCTGGACCAGTCACTTAAGCCCCTCCCCCTCCCTCTGTGGAGCCAAGATGGTGATCGGCGCTCTGATTAGTGAGGCACAGCAACGGCACAACCTCCTTAAAGTTGGTAAAAAAGTTTTTATGCCCAAGTTATGAAAACAGAATTGGCAGTTTTGTCAAAGACTGAGCTTTGAGGTTCTCCATGACGGAAGGTTGAGGGTCTAAAGTCACCAATGGCCACATAGAATCACCTGGTAGAGACGGGAATAACTCTGAACTCTGTATCTGTACAGGAAGGGAAAGCTCGGAGCCAACCGCACTCGTTTTGAACCACATGGTTGACTGCCTTAAAAGCTGTTGTACATTCTAAAGGCATTACAACATGTGTTTTGGATACTGTCAGCTGTTACAGGATCATTAAGGATTCCGAGGAAGCGCTCTGAAAGCAGAGTATCTTACCGCTCATACGGTCGATTAGCTGCCAAGCAACTATTTTTTCCACAATCTCCGCCAGATAGGTAAGTTTAGATGTTGGCTGGAAGGTTTTTAAAAGACAGATATAAACAAAATAAGCCTGCAGTCAAGGCAGTGAACCTTTATGGATATTCACCCAGATAGACAATATGCATTATAGCTATAAACTGAATGCAATAATGTTAATTTCCACCACTACTTTTCTACAAAAGTGCTGTTTCAGAGCTGGTCCCAAATTCGGAACCCGTTTGTTTGGTTTGTTTCCACACACAAAGAACGGGTTCTTGGCAAAGAAAACTGGAGCCAGAGCAGAATCAAAACCTTGCTGGTCCAGAATAATGGTAATGTACGATACTTAGGGTGCAATCGTCTGAACCAACCACAAATTTGTGACTGTCAATATTACAAACACAGATAGTGTCGAGTACTGCAGATAAAAACGACTGAATCACGGCAGTAGATGTTACAACTAAAGGCTCATTTATGCTCAACGTTATGAATGGATTCCACGTATGAAGACTTTTAAAAGTACTAGTGCATTCACTTGGTCCGGATAGCAGACAGAACGGAGCAGGACCACTGGAAATCCCCAAGTCTAGTCTCTAAATAAGACATTGTGAAATATATAATAGGCTTGTTTTTTGTCTTGTTTTAACTCCTCACTGCCACCTTGTGGATATATCAGTGCCAATCTACTGGACTGTAAAATATGTGTAATATATGTTTGCATGCAGTTCCACAGTTAGGCGAGGTAGCCAACAGATTGCCAGTGGGCTGTGGTCCTCGAGTGACGTGCAAAAATAATTGGACATCATTTTGAGGACAAAGCTGGTCTTTGTAGTAATACCACACAGACATCGCTGAGTAAAAAGAGACATGGTCGTAATGATATGGCTCAAGCGTCTCTGTGGTGTAAAGATTTGGATCCAGTGCCTCCTTTATGTAACTAGATCTATGCATGACCCTGAAAAGCCCCCTGTCCACGGCGTTATACAAGCAATCCCCCTGATTGCGCTGTTTTCAGATGCTCCAAAGCGGCAGGCGTGACGGTGGAGCATGGACGAGTGATAACAGACGCAGATGAAGACTTTACAGGCTTGTCTTTTTGTCACGTCCAGGAGGAACAGAGGCTGAGACGTGTGCCAGCTGTTTCTGTCACTGCAGTGTGAGCCATGCTGCTCTGAGGTCAGATTTAACATGAATATATAAATGTCTTTCTGTCTGTCTGTCTGTCTGTCTGTCTATCTATCTATCTATCTATCTATCTATCTATCTATCTATCTATCTATCTATCTATCTATCTATCTATCTATCTATCTATCTATCTATCTATCTATCTATCTATACATCTATCTATCTATCTGTCTATCTATCTGTCTATCTGCCTATCTGTCTATCTATCTATCTATCTATCATGTTAAATATGACCATTATTTTATTTTATTATATTTAAATTCAAAATAATATGAATATACATATAAAAAAAACAGTTCAACATTTTTTTTAGCAGTCTCAATAATAATATACAAATAGATGACTGCATTGAGAAAGTGTAAAACAACCAGAACAACATCATATATATAATATGTAATACATATAAATAAATAACTCACTAAACAAAGTTGTAGGGATATTTCCCCTTGACAATCATCCATCGTTCTAAAGTGCCTCTTACTCTCGGATGGCGGGGAAACGTAGGCGTTTGAAGTAGGAGTAGAATTGGGTCCAAATCACAGAGAATCTGTTTATAGATCCATTAAGTGTCTGTCTTATTTATTTATTTTTCTCCAATTCACGACAGTTTAAAACTGATTTAATCCAGAGGGTATGAGAAGTGGGTGTGGAAGATTCCCAACAAAGTGGAAGCAAACGCCTCGCCAGCAAAGAGGTGAAAGTTAGATCCTCATCTGTTTTGGATAAATGTACGGCAGGAGAAGCAATGATGAAATATAATAACGCCCTGAGAGGATCTGGGTTTACCTGTGTGCCAATTATTGCTGAAAGACGTGAAAAAAAATGTCATTCCAGAAGCCACTAAAAGTCCAAAACATTTTTGTACGATTCACAGGGGGCTGATTACATCATGAGTATATTATTTTAAAGTACGGGCAAACGTTTCTTTTTTGAAGTTTTGTAAATAGTCAATGACTTGTTTCCCTTTTTTCTTTGCTCATCTGAAAAATTGTCCGATTTTTGACTCATTTATGATTTTAGGCGAGTGTTTTTAGGCAAGTTCGCCCCTATTTATTCATGCAAAGATACATCTGAAGGGTCAGAGTGACCCCAGAATAGATCGCATTTTACCGAGAATCAACCACAGGCTTTGGAAAAAGTAGAGATAAAGTTTGTCCAGCATGTCTCCGGTAAACACTCTTTCTTTTGGAGTGGAAAATATCCAGCAAGCAGTCAGGGCGTCTGTGAGGAAATGTGAAATTATGGAGGCGATGGTTGTGATTAAGTCGCATTGTTTGTCTTCCAGGTCGTGTACAAACACGCCGGGTGAAAAACGGACGGGACGCACCCCGGATCATAATGAGACACGCTGTGGATTTTACAATATTTTGACATCAACATGCAGTTAAAGGGCTATAGAAACGCCCGAAGGCGCTCATGGTTTTAATAATCCCAGGTATGTTTGTGAATGCTTGTTGGAGCGTGCCGGCAGTCCACGCCTCAGGCCGTTGACGACGACTCATGGTTTTGATGTACGACCTACATATGGATAATAATCCCTAAAATGAAATCTGTCTAACCTGTACTTTAAAGGAAACGTGGGCCAATGCTTGGAAACAAATGCTAATGTAATGGGTTAATGGTTTGGCTTGGGTGTTTAGGAACCCGGGGGTCGGACTGAGGCTGGGGTCCCAGCTGGCACAGGATGTCGGGGTAGAGTTTAGATTTCAGCCGGAAAAAGAGAATCAACCCCTGACAGACATTAAACTTCGGTTGGACTTTAAAATCTGTTACAAACCAGAAACGTCCGTCCATTCTCTGTCTGCAGAACGATGAATAAGATGAAGAGTTTGGAAGGTTCTGAATGGAAAGGCTTAGAAGAAAAATGTTGATCTATAATGATCGTACATGAACGATGTCGAATATCCGAAGTTTTGCTGAAGAAGTTGAACTTATGTTGCATTGCTGACTTTATTTTGAAGGAGCGAGAACCTTAGTTAGCTGGAATAAGATGAAGGAAAAGATGTTTGAAGAGTCACATGACTATCAATAGCATCAGATAGTTGAATAACATTTTTGAAAGAAGTTTAAAATGATTATAATGATCTTCCTGCTATGTGTTTGCAGGTCCCCTGTCAGTTGTCATAGTGTTTTGGCAGCTGCGCATGTGCAGGTCATAATGGTTTTACAAGTCTGTGTATGGACACGTATTAATCGGTCAGTGGTTGTAATGATATGCCCAATGAATTGTAACGTTCCCCATGCCCTAACTTTCACTTTCGTTTTCCCATTCAAACGGATGGGCTTGAAAATAATACATAAAAGCACTTATAATAGTTAAAATACGAGCGTTTTGTTGCGCATATGACTTTTCTCCGATGAAATATGTGCAACTAGTTAGGCGTCAAAATGGGCCGTGTCTCTAAAAGACCGGCCAATACCGATTTGGACCGATTTTGTTTTCTTTTAAAGTTTTAATATCATAATGAATAATTTATTCTTTCTCTTTTTACGGCTCTTCAAGGTGTAGCGGTTTTCGGACCTTATGGTTGTTGGGAGCAATGACCGACCAGGTCTTGAAGTATGACGTAATCAACAAACAGCGGGGTCA
Organism: Lophius piscatorius; assembly: GCA_009660295.1. NCBI lineage: Eukaryota > Metazoa > Chordata > Actinopteri > Lophiiformes > Lophiidae > Lophius > Lophius piscatorius. Next base: position 59,442 of record VRLP01002771.1, on the reverse strand, counting down.
AGTCAAGGTCAAGTCTGGCCTTTCATAAGTTGACAGAGCGGCCAGGCGACCCAGTGATGTCGCTGTTGCTAGGCGGAACATTGAAAGTTTGAATTACAGCAGCGTCCTCCACTTTATATCTAACATTGGCTTCACGGTCCTTTTCTTCCTCTATGAACAGAAGACGACTAAGAGAACACAGACACACACACGCACTTCCGTATCCATGAAAGTAAAAAAATATTGTGTGTCCTATTCGCCTCTGTTGCTGTCGCACTGGTAGACCAGCACAGATTACCCATAATGCCCTCAGTTTCTCCAGGACAGAGGTTGGGATAAATGTCTGCCAGCCTTGCGTTGAGCCGAGCCCTGTTCCGATGGTACTACTGAGATGAGTAGCTTCTAAAATACAACAGAAGAAGAAGGAGAATGCTTCAAAGCTGTTGACCTTAACATAGAGGAACTTGATGGCGAGAAGAAACTGGACTTGCGAACGTTATGAAACATCCGACGACAGCTCGGTGAAGGTGAATACCGCAGGACAACGGCTCATTTGATTGCGACGCGACTGTGCGAACAAATAAATAAACCTCTGAAATTGTGCAACCCTAACCGTTCCAACTGTTCAAGCGGGACGTTTATAAACTTGAGGTTTTCCCCAGTAATGACAGGCTGCAGACGCTTTAACCGCCAGTCGTATTCCACCGCGAGCTGTTTACGGGGGCGTCGCGGATTGACGTGTTTAAATCTTCTGTAAATGCATGACTGCTGCGCAGAAAACAGCGTCGCCCGACGGCGCGACCGCTAACGAGAAAAAATGTATAGGCTCAGTCATCACTTATCTTATCTCGTCTGTTTTTCAACCTCCAGTAAATAACAGTTCAAAGTAAAAAAGGGTAAACGCTGCTTCTGTTTCTCCGCTCCGCTCGGACCGGGTCAGCTGCAGGTCAGGTTTAAAAATGCGTTCTTTTTAGAACAATAACCGATCGTTTCAACGGATTCCAGCCTCCGGGCTAGATTTTCATCCACTTAAGCCGAGGAGTTCAGAGTCAGGACGAAGAAAGGAGGACTCTGAACCGCACGTTTCTCATAAAGTGCACACTTGAGATGGTTATCTACTGTTATTTCTTCGTTTCCTGAAAAGATCAAGGTGCATCGCATGAGAGGTTCTCTGACGCACACAGATGACTGCGAGGGGCTCGGACTTCATAGACCTTCTCCTTTACTGACACATCACCTGGCGTAGCGTGGTACTGAGGTACTTCAAGCAGATTTGAGGACTTATAGGCAGTGAAGGAAAGACAATGCCTGCCAATATATCCAAAGTGGTGTCCAACACAAACAGATGATGGATAAGACCAGTGAGTGTAGAACATTCTCAACAAACTCTATAATACAGAAATCCAGTTAAGCCGCCGAAAAGCCCCCAACCCCATCCATTGTACAAGCCATCCCCCTGATTGAAATCTTCAAATTAGATATGAAGTTATGAGTGAAAAATCTCCCCCCCAGTGAGTAAAATATATCACAGCTAGGTAAGATAGATCTCCTCACGTTGATTCATATTCACCAAATTTGGAGTAAATCAGACAAATGATTTGGAGGTTATGTGTTTTTCATAAAAAAAAACACTCCTTAGTGAGTAAAATATGAGCTGTTGGAGTAAAATGAGACGTTTATATACAAGATAGATCTCCTGGGGTTCATTCATATGCGTAGGAAAAATATGATTCATATGCACCGAATTCGGAGTAAATCGGATCAGTAGGAGGTTATGCTTGAAAAACAGTGTTTTTCATAAAAAAGCTCCCTCTATTTAGTCAAATGTGATTTATTGTAGTAAAACACGGTATATAAGCTAGAGTCAATTCATATGCAGCAAATTTGGAGTAAATCGGACCAACGGTTGCAAAATTATGGCCCAAAAATATATATGGAGATGAAGCGCCCCCTGGTGTTGGAAATATACAACCGCCTTTTCCCCAAAGCTAGTCCATTTTTGCCTATTTTGGGGTGTAAAATCGGAAAATGAGTTTCCGTGTTCACTCAAAGGACGTGTAGCGGCGACGGACAAGGACAGGTGGATTCAAGCCTTATCCAATTTATCAGAAAGATTTTACTCGTAAGTCTTAAATATAGTCCGTTAGCGAAAGAATGGGTTTCACGTGAAGCAAAGGTTCTGATTATCTCAGCCGATTCTCACCCAGATGACCCGAGATCAAATCCCCGGGGTTGTACTTTTTTCATTTCTTGGGTTTTATCTTTCTGTATCGTTATTGTGGGTTAGAGGTCTCTGGCTTCAGCGAAAAACAGGTTTTTCCAGGACTTACCGGATCTTTTTCCAATTATAGCTGAATATCCCTGGTCCACACTCTTGGCCAGAGTTCCAGGAAGTCTTCAGCGCTTGGAATTTGGTCTGACAAGCATTGTTTGTGTATGCAAGTGTATTCTTACGCTTGATTGCTGCAGACACGTTAACTGTCATTGCAGGAAAAGCACAGGTGAAACATAGAACTCACTTTTGTTTGACTCATCCTGTCAGCTAGAATGTACAAAAACCCGGACCAAAGCAAATAAAGAGCTGCCAAAAACACGCACCTACTTAACTCTTGCATCCATTTCCTGTGGTTGTTTTTGCTATTCAGGGTTACGCAAAGGAGGCTGAAGCCTATTCCGGCTGACACAGCGCACCTGGACTTCAAGTTTTGCACACATCTCAAAAATGACAATAATCAAACAAAACGTTTTTTTCTTCTTCTGCCAGTGGGTGAAACTGGATTTAAAACTTTTTTTGAGATTTGAACGCTTTGTTAATACGGATAAATGCTGTACGGGTTGATGATGAGCACATTCTGACATTATCGATTTTCCACCTAAATAAAAGTAAAGAAATGGTATGAAGATTTTAGAAGTAACTTTAATCTAACATTTATCAACTTTGTTATGTTTCATTATAATATGCCCAAAAAGTCGGGATTATGGATTCATTTTAAAGCGATAACTCCAAAACTATGACATGGATCATCGTCAAATTATATACCCGCATAGACCCTAGTGCGAGGAAGAATTGGAGTGATTTTGGGAAAGGTTGGTTTTATATTTCCACCACTAGGGGGGGGCTTTATCTCCAAAATATTTGGGGCCATAGTTATTTAGTCCAAATCTGCTCGTTATGGACCAACTTGAGGAGATCGATATTCTATAGGGTTAGGGTTAGGTACGGTATTTTACTCTCATAGTTCATATTTTACTCATAGGAGAGCAATTTCTTTTAACAAAAAACATTTTCGGATATTACTTCCTAACCGTTGGTCCGATTTAGTCCAAATTTGTTGCATATGATCCGATCTGAGGAGCTTTATCCTGGATGTGTCATACTTTATTCTCATAGTTCATATTTTACTCGCTACTGGGAGCTTTTAAACATTTTTTTGGTTTGCAAAATACAAATTCTTTTTGGGGATATAACGTATTTGATTTCAGGAGTTCAATCAGGGGGATTGCCTGTAGAATGCAGGGGATTGGGGCTTTTTCGGGGATAAATCCTTGCTGTCAGTTACGAGAGCGTAATCCCAGTTCTTTTGAGATAATGTAGTTTAATTGAACAACTTAACGTCTTAAATGCTGGAATGAAAGTTGAATATTTACATATTTAAAAAAAACGCTAAATAAATATTTGGCTTACGTGTAAATGGACGTTCTCCCCGTGTTTCCCACGTCCCTGAACTGCCCTTAGGTGTGACTCTGCGTCTGAACGGTTGTTAGCATCTATGTGCGTCTGCAATGTGTTGACCGAAAGTACTTTTTGTCAATATGAACTCAAATTAAGAGCAAAGGTTGATTTATTTTCCCCCCAGCAGAAACATTAAGTACTTAAATCTGAGTTGCATTGCCAATCCGGATTGTTTCCTCTCATTTCCTCCTGCCCTCGTCTCCATCGTTTTCTTTCTGTCTCGCAATTTCCATCTCACGTGCGTCAGAACCACATTCACCCGCTTCTCCTCCGTCCCAGGAGAGCTGGGATTGGCGTGTTTGATGGTCACATGCTCATGTGGTCCACTTCCCCGCCTCCACACACAGCTTATAGATCATTGCCTGCGAGCGTGTTCATCACGTCTAAGCGCACCCTATGCGGTCTCACGTGCTCTCTGCTGAGCCCTTCCTATACCCTCCATCCCTCGCCATCTCCCTCAGGGAATCTTGGCATCGCCTCAATGTTCATCTACGTATTCACGCTATCATTCTTCTTCTGTAGTTTTTCCATCCCCTCTTCGTCAAACCGACTCTACGCTTTCCAGTCACTCTCTCATGCCCTTATTTCTGTCCTCACCTCTCCTAGAATGTAATAAGCTTTTTGACGTCGAACACATTTCACCTCTTCCTCAATTCAGACATGAGGAAGGCCATAACATTATGACCACTTGCCAAATATTGTTTGTATCTTCTTTTTTCCGCCAAAGCAGCTCTGAGCGGTCAAAGATTCGACTCCATAAGACCTCTGGAGGTGTTCTGTGGTACCATCTGGCACCAATTAGTGAGCAACAGATCCTTTATGTTCTGTAAGTTACAACGTGGGGTTTCCATGGATTGGACAGATTTGTCCAGCACATCCCAAAGATGCTGGATTGTTGATCTTGCAAACCGGTAACATCCGACAAGGTCTGCGGTTCTGGAGATGATCCGACCCAGTTGTCTGGCCTTCAACAGTTTGTCAAAGTCGCTAAGATCCTTTTTCTCACCAATTTCCCTGCATCCATCACATTAATGTCAAAATGTTTAAATTGCAACGAGATTATCAATGTCATTCGATTCACCATTCAGTGGTTATAATGTTATGGCTGACTGGCAGAAGTTTCTACCTATTATTAAGATTTACCCCTGACTTGGACTCATTCTGCAGAAGATGTTCCCTGTCAGTGTTTTACAGTTAGTTATGATGTCACGGATTGACATTTCTTCTGCATTAATGTTTATTATATCTAAAAGTATAATCCAGCCTTTGACATCAAAGATGAAGTAATGAAAAACAACAGACATGAAGTAAAGAATACAAATAAAAACAGCATTGGTGACAATAAAAAACAACATAGATGAAGTAAAGAATACAAATTAAAAATTAGCAGGAGTTAAAATGCTAAAAGGCTCTTTATGATGTTTAAACCCGCTGCTGATGCCCGACTCCCTTCAGCCGCTGTAGTTCTCTCCTGTGGCGCCTACGTTTCCTCATCCCTTGAATTTCGTGTGAATTACTCTGGACTGTATCTTTGTCAACTAGTTGGCCTCATCAGTTCTTATCAAGGTGGGCAAATAAATAATCCGAGGTCATTTTCCAGTGAGGAGCCTTTTTTAAGCACATCTCACGACTTTGGTCAATGATCAGAATTGTCACTTTTGATGAATCCAGTCCATTCATTTTTCTTCCAAACCTTATGTTTTCGATTGATTGACTGAACGTCGCTGAGTGGAATTGTAACGTACGGAATCAAACAGCGGTCCGAACTTGAAAAACAGGCTGAAATCATCATTTTTTTTAGATAAGAGGAGCACATTCCTTTGCAGTGAGGATGTTTGTCCGGAGCTCATTTATCATCATACCACTAATCAGCAGGGAGGAATTCCTCCTGGCACCAAGTATTTACAGCCTTCAAGCTGTCACATTTTATAAAACATGACCCAAAATGGTTGTGTAATGAATAAAAACATCTCCGATTAGCAAGAGGAGGACAGAGGAGAGATTTTTTTTGTAATGGAGCCAGTCACAATATCTGAAATTCATCCTTCTTTATTGAAGCGGTGGCGTGGATTTATCTCTCTCCCAGCGGATAGTTGGTTGAAGCTCACTCCGGCATGTTGGATTTCATCCTTTGATTTTGTTTTTGCAGCCTGCAGGAGACACGCTGTGTGGTCAAACGGCCCGACTGCTCCGGCGTCCGGAGGGACGGTATGTAAATGGACCTTACATGCAAACCAAAGGCAGGAAAAATATTGCAAATGAAGGTGGAGATGGATTTGTCAGCTCATGAGTCTGGAACGAATAGAAATCTCTCTCTGTGGAGCCTCGAAAGGAGTTCTGTAATCCATCAGCTAACTTCAAAGGTAGCCCTTTAGTTGTAAACGTCGGCACTTTCCTTTTCCTCTCCTGGGCCAGAATCGCAAGCCCGACTTTTTCTCACAGCGAATGAAGACGACCTGGATCGGGCAGGCGGAGGCCAAAACAGAAGTTTAGTAACTGTTCGGCTTGTTCCGGGCTCCACATGTCTTCAGAACGCCTTTTGCTTTGCTTATTTGCTGCGATTTTGTTTATTTGGTCATCTATCTTGTATTTTTGTGCTTTTAGCAGAAGCCATTTATGAGGTTAAGATGATTTCTTTTTCTGATGTTTTTATGATCGGCTGAAGATCTGCTCTCTAACCCGGCTGAAGTTGTTGAGTGCGGTTTGACACGGCTGCTGTCAAAAATGGACCTGGTTCATATCTATGACAAAGACCAGACAAAGACAACGTTTAAACTTTAATGTCCTGCTCCACTGTTTGGTTCAGCACATTTTGAGTCACTGTTTCTTTTTGAAATATGGGACTGAACCGTTTTATAAAACGACCCAGTGGCAGCATGTATATGCTAAAGAGTAAGGGGCCGAGGATGGAGCCCTGGGGCGCACCACAGGAGCTGGAAGTACAAACAATAATTATTAAGCTCTTATTCAATAAGTACAACCAAAAAAAAACAAAAAAACAACGACTGGCTAGACAAGGTCAGGTTGTTGCTCAAATCCTTCATCAAAGGTCAAACTAGAAGGGAAGAGGCCACGCCCACTGGGAGAGGGAGCCAATCAATACTGGGGACCGAGGGTCATTTTAACATATATGAGCTTCTCCAAAAACAAATATTCACTTCTGTCCATAAGAATATGTTGGAAGTCCTCTTGTGGGTCATTTCAAGTGCTCTTGGGAGCCCCCTGGTGGCTGAAGGGGCTCATGCCGGCCCGGTTCTCACCAGAGTTTAACCTTCCCTAAACTTAATAGTTCTGATATACTTTAAGCGTTTTAAAAACATTACCCATTCAGAAAAAATGTCATTTCCCGAAAACCAAACTCATACATTTGAACTAATTAAATCCTGTTTGTTGTTCAATGAAAGATATTTAAACCGTGTTCATTGTTTTTTAACTGATTTAATTTGATTGTTTTTCGTAATGAAATAAATTCATGTCGATTCTATGAAATTGGAATACATACATTTTAAAAACATGATTATTTAAATAAAATCAAATGGCCTTAAACTTTAACTATGCAATTATTTCATTTTTTGAGTGCAGGGGAAATTTATGAGGTGGTTAAAGCGACAAGATAGAAAAACAAAACAAGAAAAAAACAAGCAAAAATGCACATATTGCAAGAAAAATGGGATCTTTCAAATAGAAAAAACTACATTTTAAGTATAACTGGCTGATTCTGGGACACAAAACTTCCTAATGTGAGTAAAATATAGTTAAAAATTTGATTTACAAGATCATTTCAAGATGTCCGTTATCTAAATCTCTAAAATCTTATTTTAAGGAATCTTCCCAAATAAATTTTCATTTTTTCTACCAACAGAATTGTTTAACTTATCACACGCTAAAAAACGTTGTTACCCCGACCCTCTGTTTTTTACAGTGTAAGGAGGGACAGGTATGTTCTGAACTTTTATTTTCCCACCAAGACTCAGATGTTGGCTGAGGGAAATTGAGCCGACAACCTTCCATGATAAAAGTGAGTAGTATTACACAGTAATAAAATGAAGTAGAGATATAAGAGGACATTCTATTTGTTTTAAATCCAGCTACAAATACTGTCAACAGCGTGTCACTGAAATAAAGACATTTAAGAAGCTGGAGCAGTAAGACATCTTATAAAACGTCAAAGATGGCCGTTTGATTTTTAAGACTAATCCGCTGCCCTGCTGAGCAAACGTTGCGAGATTAACCTCCATCTGACGCCGGAGAAATCCGTTCCAGGACGGGGGGAAACTATTCTTCATGGCACGTTGTTTTTTTTTTGCTTTTCAGTAAAGAGTAAACGTTTCGTAATCGGTTCCATGTGTGGCAGCAAGAAGTCCAAGACTTCATGTAGGAATAAAACGCTGAGGTCGGCACGCTGCTGAGTCCAACGTTTAATTTATTACCCTTCAAAAAAGTTATATTCTCTCATCTTCTCGATGTTTGCGTCAATGTTTAACCCTTTAATGTCCTCGCCAAGAAAAAAAAAAGTTATTTAATGTCTTAGACATTTTACATTTACTATAAAATAGCCAAAAACAACAACAACAACAACGTGTGATCAGGTTTGTTTTTTAAACAATAAAAAAAAAAATAGATTCCTGCAATTATATCATAAAGGAAATTAATACATTTTAAGCAGATTATCACAACATTTGGGTAAAACATGTTTATAGAAAAAAACAGTTTGTTTGATTACGATGTACTCAGTAATCTGGATTAACTTTTACTCTTCTCCGTCCACATTTGTCATGTCTTACTTCAATTATGTAAAATGTTTTTAACATTGAACTTAAACGGCCTGGAAGTTAATTAGCGCAATTAGCTTTGTGTTAGCGTATTTAATTAAAAGGACCATACTATGGATCATTTTCAAATTTTTTACGCACATAGTACGGCCTTAGTGTGACGAAGAACTGGATGGATTTTTTTTGGAAAAGGTCAGTTGTTTTATTTCTGACACTAGGGGGAGCTTTATCTCCAAAAGTTTGAGGGCCATAATTTCTCGTCCATTGATCCGATTTTTATCCAAATTTGGTGCATATGGTTCGACTCGAGAAGATCTATCGTGATAAAATCATATCGTAATCTTATATTTCATATTTCACTCAGTTCAGGGAGGTTTTTTACTAAAAAAAAATGCTATGAACATAACTTTACATTTAATTGAAGGAGTTTACTCGGGGCGTTTGCTTGTACAACGCAGGGGATTGGGGACTTTTCGGGGACATACCCTGGCTGTCGGGGACGTGACTGTAAGTCTAGTTGATGTTTTTTGGCTAGCTGCAACCTCGCCGAAAAATGAACTGGCTTGATTTTGTCAAATGTGAAAACAAATGTGCAAATCTACGTTTATTTATTTATGCTCTAATAATCACAGTTTGGCCCTACTTTTACGGGTTCCAACACCAACTTCCGGAAATAAACGTTCACTCGTTACCTCATGGGACCCGCCCACTGACAGCCGGCAGATTTATCAGCTCTCAGGCGTCATGGCTGACTTCACCTGTCAGTGGTTATAAATTTATGGCTGCATATTCTAAAGCTGTTTTATTCCCGGTCGATTGGGAATCTGTGTCAAACGTTAGTAAAAGGATTGGTTACGCGATGTTTTGGTTGTAGATAAGCGACACGCATATGGAACACAGAGCCGGCGGCAAGACAAGAAAAACAGACTCTGATACCGGGGAAATAATTAGCGTCCTTATCTGATCCGATGATTCAGGAGGGCAAGAACCGAGCCGAGCTTCACGCAACACGAGACTGAGGAGACGTTAGAGATGATGGCTTGATATAACATAACATCAGCACATAAACCCTGAAGTGGGCGGACTTATACAACTTCTATGTGTGTGTGGTGTTGATGATGATGATGAGGATGATGGTATTACCTCCATGGTGGTAATTCTATCATTCCAATTCCATACCAGTTCCTCTTTTCTCCACTTTCCCTCCAACCGATGTGTGTAATACAAAAAGTAGGCCTGCTGTTGTCCCTAAAAAGCCCCCAATCCCCTGCGTTCCACAAGCAATTTTATTTTTATTTTTTTGCAAAAAAAAGCTCCCCGAAAACCTTTGGAGATAAAGCGACCTCTACTGTCGGAAACGGACATTTCCCTAAAATCATTCCAGTTCTTCCTCGCATTATGTGGGTATGAAATTTCCAAATGATCCAGGAGATAATTCAAAAGCTATCTCAGCAAAAAAGTGTTTTTTTCTTTAAATATAAACTTTAAGAGTAAAATATGATATTTATTCTATCTCACCTTGACTTTATACGTATTCTTAAAGATTTTTATATACTATACTTACTAATATCTTGATATTTGTTGTGTTTATTGCTGAGTCTGCAAGGTGACCTGAGAGAATTATTATTATTTACACGATAGATTTCCTCGAGTCGATTCTTCGGCACCAAATTTGGACTAAACACTTACGATTTTATGAACGAAAACTTTTCAAAATAGAGCTCTATTTTACCCTAGTGTCGGAAATAGACACCGACTTTTCTGAAAATCAATCCAGTTGTTCCTTAAACTAAGGTTTATTGGGCTATAAAGTTTGAAAATTAACCATGGAAAACCGTGTTTTTTTTGTATAAAAGCTCCTCTTAGTGAGTAAAATACGAAGTATTTGAGAAAAACACAATGTATAGAAGACAGATCTCCTCCAGTCCATTCATCTGTACCAAGTTTGGACTTAATGGACCAACGGCGAAAAAATGATGCCAGCTGACACTAGAGAAAACAGGAATATAAAAGATATTCTGAGATTAAAACCTGAGGAATGATGACTCTGCTTGAAACAACGCATTATTGTTTCAACACAAACCAAACCGATAAATAGCATCAAAAGCAGCAGAACGGCTTACTGACCCGGTAAAAGCTGTTTCCCAGTAGAACCTGTTTGTATTTACCGACTGAATGCTGCGGTTCGGCGACTGACGCGCTGACGTTTACAACCATCTTCGTTTCTGTTTTTTATCGAGTCTCACTCTGTGGCCGTTTGCCTCGCCTCAAAATTCAGGTTTAAACCTGATGGAAGCAGATGATGTTTTGACTTCGCACAAAAGGAATCGCTGAACGACACGACTTCTCACGGCGCCACAATGGAACAGGTATGTGAGTTGGAACATCCAGGCGCACACCCGTAACGCCATGTCAAAGTTGATGAAAGGTCTGGGTGCACCCACTTTTATTCTGGGAATGCTGCTCCTTATTTATTTATTTTTTTGCTAGCTTGTTATGCTCCCGATGTTAGCGACCATGTTCTTTTAAATTAAAAAAATTTCAATAACAGATCATGACATATATTCATAAAATAACAACAAACATGTGGATTAAAGTGTATAATTATTGTTGCAAATATAAACATTTAAAGCTTAATGTTGATCCAGGCTAAACTTCGGAGGACACGTGTCTCGCGTTTGTCGTATTTTACTCTAAAAGTTCACGTTTTACTCACAGGTCTGGTTTTTTATACGAACAACAAGGTTACTTCATATTTAAGTTCGTGAACAAAACCTTGATTGACGGCATAGTCCGAGTTATTAACAGCCCACTAATAAAACCTTAAAAAAACAAAGGCTCTGAGTCATCCAGCAGCAGAATGTTAAAATAACAACTTTCTGATTTCGACATGAATAAATGCATTAACTGTCCTCATCCCAGTGTCTCTTAAATTTTCTCTACAGACATGGAATATTAATAATGATATTTTTACCTTGAAATATTATTTGCTAATATTCATTTTGATGTTACGTTTTCTAACTTTTATTCAGGAAAAAAGAAACGATTGAAACTTTGGGAGCGAGGACTCATCTTGACTCTCCTCCGGAGAGAAAACAGGAAGTCCATCTGTTCCCAGTGAGACGAATCAGGGCACAGAATTGGCTGAGGTGTCAACGGTTGCCCCAAGTAACCGAGGTCGACAGATGACAGCAGCTAATTGGAAAACTAATGAGGTCCAGAAACCCAGCCTGGACTTTGGTGTGTGTGCGTGTGTGTGTCTGCGTGTGTGTGTGTGTGGGGAAGGAGTACTGAGGTCCAGAAATGGACGGACAGAGAGACGGGTCAGCCTCCCCGAGAGCAGATGCTCATATTAGATCAAACACTCTGTGAAAGAAGAACTTCTGGTCGCATCATACGAAAGTATCGGATTGACTGATCAGCCATAAAATTACAACCGCTGTTGGGTGCAGTCTGAATTACATTGATTATCTCGTTACCATGGTTACCTCTCAGTGGGCGGGACATATGAGGCGGCAAGTGAACTTTTTGTCCTGAAGTTGATGTTGGAAGCAGGAAACATAAGAATTTAAGCTACTTGGACCTTTAGGCACCAGTTGAGATTGACTGGAAGTGGGGAGCAACGTTTTCCTCAAAGCAAGAAGGTTCTGAGTTTGATTCCAGCTGGGAACCTTGGGATTTTCTGTTGTTCAAGAATGGGACCAGGTTTCATTCACATCCGTCAATTAATATCTCTGTTATCCAACTAAAAGGCAAATACATATCGGCAAAAACTGGTAAAATGGGTAAATGGAAGTAAAAGGGGTGAAAAGATGCAGCCTTGAAGTTCGGTTTTAGGTTTATCTTCGGATCAATCGTGTTCCGTGGTGACTCAGAGGTGATGAAGAAGAAGTATTTCTTCATGCAGGATTTCATTCTTCAACACTTCCTACGCACTCATGTGACGGAGGAAGAGGAAGAGGAGGAGGAGTTATCCAGAGGCCATCAAAGAGCCCTCAGCCACTTGTCTGTAAAAATTGAGATTAAACCAGCAGAGAAAGAGGATTAAGCTGGTGAAAGAGAGAAACTGCAAGAGCGGCAGCGCCGAAATAGAGCGAGAGGATAAAAGATGTGACGGAGGCGAGGAGGACAATGAGGTGGATGAGAGGTGGGGAGGAGGAGCCGTCCCATACTGAGGGGGAGACAGAGGGAACATAAAGGCCGGCGAGGATTAAGATGATAGGAGTCGTTATTACGAGCGTCACAAAGCGGACAAAAGGATTCATCATGGAGACGTATTTTTAAACACCACATGAAGGACAAGTAGAACTTTCAGACACGTGCTCCTCTTCATCACGTGACACAAAAACAGGCCAACTCTCAAATGTTTGGGATTTATCCTTGGAAAAAGAACGGGAGGGAGGTAATTTGCTGCTCAGTTATGATGAGTCAGCATTTTTTTTTTTTTTTGACTGATTTGAGTTTTTACATTTTTTTTTCTTCAGATTTTGATAATACACATTATCAAACTAATAAACTTTAAAAGTCATGCGTATTTGTCATTAAAACATGAATGAAACTAGTAAAGTTATATTTATTTTATAGTTCTAATAAGCCTTCAAAATGATCTAATTTCCTGAAAATCATATATAAACAAATCTCATTAATTTTAACCAATTTAATAATAATAATAATAATAATAATAATAATAATAATAATAATAATCCTGTTTATTCCACACTGAGTCGTATTTAAAACTTGTTCATATCTTTTGACTGATTAATTAACAAATTGTTGATAATTAATGAATCATTTTCATAATTATCAGATTCATATCGTTGAATTGTATGATTATACAAAATTTATTTTAAATTCTTTTTTATTAAATACATTTTCAAAATGTGATTTCTGACAAATCCAATCAAATAGATTCTAGGACTTAAAGATGTCAAAAACTTTTTTGAATGAAAGGGAAAACTGATTGTTTGAGTGACACAAAACTTCCACAACAACCACTTCCTGTTCCTGGTCCATCAGACACGGAGCTTGTCTCACATTTTGTTCATTTGTATGTACGCTTGTCACTTTGTATTCCAGAATAATGATTTCTTTTACCTTTGATAAGAGGGCTTCACTTCTCGCTCATTTTTAATTTGATTTTGTTATTTCGTTTCCAACGTGTAAATTTGCATGAACTTTTGTAGTTTTGTTTTGGAAAAGTGCTGGTTTGTTGCTCCGTGAGTAATCGTGATTAACATCTAGTAAATCTCATAAGTTTGTTCTCTGAAGAAAAAGTATTGCAGATCTTGATATTACAATGTAAATTTGTAATGCAGTTCTGGGCCACCGTGAACGACATGAAAGACGCATCCATCAACTTTTTTTTCCTTCCATGGTAACCTGATGACCTTTATTTAGAAAATTTATAATTAAAACAGCTTAAATGAGGAATATTTTGTATTTTGGATGGGATTGCAGAACCGCTTGATGCTCATTCTGGTACCGGACCGCAGACTCGGCAGAATTTAAAGACACTGTCATGCAAAATATATACTTCAGCATTTTCACTTTTGTGAATTTGTTTTTCACATAATTTGTCAGAAGCTGAACTTTTTGAAACTGCAAAAGGAAAAGTTTTTGTCTAAAATGGTAAACGGCGCTTTTATGCATGAAAGTTCTGGCGATCAAAGTCCGATTTCTGACCATCTATTTCCTAAACATCGTTTATTTCTGGAATAGTACATATTTCACTAACTAGTCACTACAAAAATACACGTTTATTAGGATATTTAGCTAAACGTTGATCTGATTTAGTCCAAATTTGGTTCATGTGACTCAGCTCCAATATTTTACTCAAGTAGTTCATGTTTTACTCACCAGGGGGAGCTTGTTTAATGAGAAACACTGTTTTCTGTACATAACTAAAAAACTATGTCACGGATCATTTTCAATTTTGCGTCCACATAGACCATAGTGTGAGGAAGAACTGGATCGATTTAAGGAGAAACTGGTCGTATATTTCTGACACTAGGGAGAGTTTTATATGGGGGCAATAAATTCTCAAGCATCAGTCGGATTTTGTCCAAATTCTGTTCAAATGAATTCACTCATGGATTTATCTTTGATATACATCAATATATAAATATATATGTATATATATTATATTTTACTCTAAATGTTCAGATCTTACTCATTAGGAGGAGCATTCTTACGAAGCCGTACCTCAAAAATTATGTCATGGCTCATTTTTCAACCTTTATTCCCAACAGACCCTAGTATGAGGAAGAACTGGATTGATTTCGGGAAAAGGACGAGCTCTATTTCTAGAATTTTTTGGACATAATTTCTCGCCCGTTGGCTTGATTTCGTCCAAATTTCGTGTATATGGATTTGACTCGAGGTCCATCTTGTTTATATCGCATTTTACCTTTTTAATTTAATAGTTCACATTTTACTCACTAGGGGGAGTTACATTTTTTTATTTTTTTTAACGAAAAAAATACTCTGGAAATAACTTTTAACATTAAATTTGAGGAGTCCAATCAGGGGGATAGCTTTTACAACGGAGGGGATTGGGTGACTTTTGCGGGGACATACCCTTGATGTCGGGTACGACGGGCATAAGTCCACTTTTGATTTCGTATTAAATCGGACACTTCTCTCTGTGGACGAAAGGATTATCTTATCTTATCCATAATGGAGTCAAGACAATTATCAAGCTACACAAAGAGACATATGTAGAGGCAAAACTTTAAATGCCTACTCTAGTTTTTAAATGTGTGGGAATCCGCCCAGCTAATCAATCACGTGTGTCACCGTCCCGCAGCCTTTTGTCGTTATCAACAGGAGTTACCATGAATACAAAAAAACACACTTCAGAACACTCTGGACGCCATTGAATCTCAATGTGCTGCTGGCATCGAGTGTGTGTCTGAGTGTGTGTGTGTGTGTGTGTGTTTCAGAGTGTGTGTGCGCACATCACTCGGCCTGTAAGAAGGTTACGTGTGTGCGTGTGTGTGTGTGTGTGTGTGTGTGAGTGTGTGTTAAGCCCTGGGTTCATGCAGAGTGTCATACAGAGCGTGGGACTCTCTTCTATATGACAATAACTTCAAAACCACTCAGGCTTACGCTTTGATTACACACACACATACACATACACACACCCACACACACATGCACACACGCACACACACTTCTTGACTGCATGTGTGTCTGTCAAAGACTTCCTCTCTACTTTAATCTGTCACAAAGACTTGTTCGGTACATGATGAATGAGGCCCAGCCCCCTTTTTTTTCCTGTCTGCATTATCTTCACGTATCAAAAAACAAAAAGAGGCGCCGAGAGTTCGGGTTTCTTCTTCACGTTATATTTCGCACATTCGCATATTTTTTTTCTTGCTTTCTTTTCAGTCCAAATTTACCATAATATGACCATGAAATGGTAAAAACATGTTATACGATTTATATGATGCAATTTTGCATTTTCCTATAAAATAGCTAATTTGAATTAGAGTAGCTCGGCGTTTTTTGCTGAAAACATTTTTTTAGAAAACTATTTTACCAATACAAGACTTTTTCTTTGTATCAAGTTCTTGATTAACATGTCAAACATAGATTTGGTCACGGGGGTCACGTCCTGTGGATGGAACACATGGTTCTTTCTTTGATGGAGATAAGTTGTAGGTATAGATAGGAGAAACAGTCGGTCGCATCAAAGAGGCACCAGTGATCATTTGCTTACAGCGGGGCGATGAGAATTCCCCCTCGCTGAAGGAGGCTGGAAATCTGGGCGGAACCCGGAGAAGAACCATGACTCCTTCAAACTTTAAGGGATGGTTCGGGCATCTGATTATGGTGCTTCCAATTGGAGGATTTACGGCCACGTCCAACTTGAGGGAGACCCAACCTTTGATAAGCAGGAAAAGTCGACGGATTGATGGTTAATAACAGGAGGCCATCGGTAAAGACTGATTGAGCTGTCGGCGGGGTTGTGTTTGAAAAGTTCTATCACTATTATTGTAGAATTTCCCAGAAGACTTACTTCTCGTAAATGGAGTTGGAAGCTGCCATGGATTATAATCAGTGTGAAGGACATCGAAACGGAGGACTTTAAGTTGAGCGAGTTTTGTCTTATAACGATTACCATGTTATTACAATGTTATAATAATGTTATTACAACAATAGAAAAAGAGTCCAATAATTACATCCCATAGCTAAGATTCTAATGTGGATGAATCAGTTTAATGTATTTGTTAATATGTTCATTTTTTTGTATTTTGATTATTTCTGTGTTTCTACCTTGTTTGGATTGTCTGTTTGTTTATTAGCATGATAACAGTTTAGGTAATGGACATACTTACATCAAATTTTACACAGAGATAGGTTTGGACATTTCTAAGAGTTGATGAAATGGTATTTATCGTAGTTCACGACTAAACTACGTGACGCCGTAATTACATTTTCTTAAACCTTACAAAAGAGGGCACTCTTTCATTTTTATTTTTGTTAATAACTCCGCCAGTAATCATGGGCGTATGTAGCCTGGTAGTGGATATCAACGCACCGGAAATCAATGGGATCCGTAGCTGGATGTGGATTTTGTTGTTTTTAAGGTCTGTTTGTAATTTTTCTTAAATCGCCTAAAATTCAATCTTAAATATTTTGATCTGGAATTTGGCGCACAGTTAATATATTCATCATATATTTTTACATCCCAAAAGAATAATATAAAGCTGTTTTAAAAAACTAAAAAACATAGTATTGTGATGGAATTGGCCAATATTGCCAAATTGTCAATTTCCACGGGTATCTATCAAAGTCTTTAACTTCAAATATATAATAAATCACCACATATATAAAGAGATCAGTTTAAATTTGTATTACTAAGATGGGTTCGGTAATCAGAAAGTATCCTCACAAAGCAATTCTGATTAATTAACCTTGTGTCTGTTGTCTTACACATTTTTAACATCTGTTAAGGTCCAGGGGTTAATAAATCCTAAATTTCCTGAATAAATGTGTGGAATAAATATTTACCTTCTAAATCTATATAAAAGTTGTTTGCCTTTGATAAAGGAATGAATAGAAGTAGAACTACTATCAGAGTAAACACAATAAAAGCTTTTAAACGTCAAACAGCCTGTGGGAAAATAATTCTGGTCTTTTCCAACCGGCTTCTTTTTTAAAAAAAAACTTTTTTGCAGAAGGTAGGGTTCACCCTGGAGAGGCCACCAGTTCATCACACGGCTGAGATGTTGAGACAAAATAACCACTTCTGGTCACACCTGCGGAACCAATTCGAGGCATCGCCTCATTTCACTGGCTGGAGGTAAGTGGTAACCATGGCAACATGCAAAGAACATGCAAAGCAAAGCAAAACAAGTGACCCCGGCTCAAGATGCGAGGTGAGGTTATGATGATGCTTTTCTTTGCAAATAAGAAGGTGGTACTAGCACTACCTCTAGTATTACCAGTACGCGGACTTCTTTTTCCAATACTCGTACTGCTACTAGTACTACCTCTACTAATATCACTATGAAGACTACTTCTTACTCTACTCACACTATTACTAGTACTACCTTTACTACTACTATCAGTTTGAATTACCTCTACTACAGTAGTATCACAACTGGCAAACCTTTTACTACTACCACAACTATATCTAGTACTACTACAGCTACTATTATTACCACTACTAGTACCACAACTAGTACTACTACCACTGCTGCTATTACTTCTGCTGCTGCGTTCAACCTCCACATTTTCTCCACTTCTTGTTCTAGTTGAACCTTCTGAGTCGTTTCAGTGACACAAACATGTTTTTATAAAATCATTCAAATACTTGGAATGGTTGAACGAGGCTCTTTGATAGTTTTCCTCCTCTTAGAATGTGACGGAAGAGTCATTTTATGAGCTAAGTGGCAGTATGACGAACTCAAAGCCCGTTGGCCAGTGGAGAGAGAGAGAGAGAGAGAGAAACAGAGAGAGAGAGAGAGCGACAGAGGGAGAGAGAGAGAGATAGAGAGAGACAGAGACAGAGAGAGAGAGAGAGAGAGAGTCATTGATAGAGAGAGGGAGAGAGAAAGAGAGAGAGAGAGAGAGAGAGAGTCATTGATTCGGTCCAGGCCTGAGGCGCCGCCAAGACAGCTTGAGTGGCGAGAACAGATGGCGGCTCGCTGTGAGTGCGAGTGTCTGTGCCACAGAGAGATCCTTTCTTCACAAGTGTGAGAGGGTGAAAATGTGAAGTAATGGTTATACTACACATAAGTGCTGAGTGTGTGTATTTGTACAAGCTTTGGAGGGGAAGAAACTCGGACACATCTTTGGCCATATTTGGTTCAGCTTCACGCTTGTCCAAACTCTAACTCCACAGACACGCTGTTTCTTAAAGAAACTTTATGTATAAAGTACAGGGAGGGTGAACGAGCTTTGGTCAGAGAGAGATTAAGCAAAAGCAACGCGACCAGCACACTTCTACACTGTAAAAATTATCCTTAAAAACGTGACCAGACAAACGAAGCAGTCAGAGAGGGCGAACCTCCGCCAAGGGCCAAAACCTACCTCTGAACCTACTTTGTTTCTTCCCATCTGAAACATTGTTGCATCACTTCCTGTTCCTCTGTAGTGTAAAAACATTAAAGGAACAAGGCCCAACAGAAACCAAGGTTTTAGGAAAATTGTATGCAGATCCCTCCGTGAATGTCTGAGTTACTGTCTCTAAATCTACCGACAACTCCAACAAACTCTCTCAGATGCTCTGTAAGTGGTCATCCGTTTCTGACGAACCGTCCTAATGAGGGATTTTAGATGGCTGCTAATATTCCTAATGTTGAGTTCACTATGAGAAGTTCCTCCCAGCAACAGAAAACAAGGAAGAACAGAGGTTGGGATTTTGGCGTTCCACCGTTTATCCTTCATGAGAGCATCTCTTGTGTCCATCACGTCTCCTCTCTCTCTCGCTCTCTCTTTGCCTGCTTCTCTCTCTCCCTCTCTCTCTCTCCCTCTCTTTGCCTGCTTCTCTCTCTCCCTCTCTCTCTCTCTCTCTCTTTGCCTGCTTCTCTCTCTCCCTCTCTCTCTCTCCCTCTCTTTGCCTGCTTCTCTCTCTCCCTCTCTCTCTCTCCCTCTCTTTGCCTGCTTCTCTCTCTCCCTCTCTCCCTCTCTTTGCCTGCTTCCCTCTCTCTCTCTCTCTCCCTCTCTTTGCCTGCTACCCTTTCACCCTCTCTCTCTCCCGCTCTCTCCCTCTCTTTGCCTGCTTCCCTTTCTCCCTCTCTCTCTCTCCCTCTCTCTCTCTCTCTCTCTACCTCTCTCTCTCTCTCCCTCTCTGTGAATCTGTTATTCCACAGTCTGACCCAGCACATTTGGCCAAATCAATTGCCACACTTCTGGAGCCAAAGCCCCGCGGCCGGGCCGAGGTTCTGTCCTCCATCACGCATCAAGCGCTCAGACACACACACGCGATTATGCAACGGACTTCAGCGGAGAGTTTCTGACGGACGGGAAGCCTGGGATCTCGGCTCGGTGACAATGAACACAGCTACAATGCTGGAAAGATGCGGATTGGACTTTCAGGAATATATAATCCTTCGATGGATAAACAAAAGGTTCAAAGATTCTGAGGAAAAAAGTCGACTATTTGATTGTATTTTGTATGAATGTGACGTATTTGTAAGTAAGATGTAGCAACTTTAACTAAAGGAGAGATAAACTTAAAGAGCCTGAAATGCTTTTAATTAAAGAGGCTATGTTTTCAAACGTTTCATATTGTCATTAAAATCCCAGATAAAGACCAAACTTGGGAGCGTGGACCAAGTTCTCGTTGGTGTCGACCCAAATCCTTAGTATTTAAAAGAAAGAAAGAAAGAAAAAGCAACAGAGGATTTTCGCTAATTTACAATTAAAGAAAATGTTAATATTGGGAAACAAAATATGCGATATGTGATAGTGGCTGACAAACGATCCACTCTGATATTTTTTCAAAGGAGTAATATTTTTTAGAAGATATTTACAGCGATATTAACGTATTCATTCTAATTTTGCCATTTTGAGGACGAGGCTGAGGAGCAATGTTTCTGTGTGAAAACTCTCCTTCAAAAAAGAGAAACATGACAATCTGACTCATGAAACCCTTGAGAGGTAAACTTGTGGGGTCCACACAGTCTCCCTGAGCGAAATCAGTCACAGCTGGCGAGGGACGGCTTCCGTGGTCCGACTGCTCGCCGTGCTCAGGGTCAGGCAACAGTAAAGTTTTGACCCATAGTTTTACAGAATAACTAACTACATAGGTCGGTACCCGGCTGGCTAACTGGACCTGTGATGGTTTTTGTTAACCAGGAATAGTGCATAGGTTCTGGGGTGGATTCCCTTCCTGACGCAACCCTCCCCATTTATCCGGACTAAGGTCTAGTTGCACTAGAGGTTCACCGGCTTGCGACCCGTTTGCGGCCAGATTAGAATAAATAAGTTCTAAATATGTGAATGTAAAGAAACCTCATCACTTGACGGGACGCTAAATGACATAATTCTGTAGGCCATTATAGATTCGTGGATAGGGAGGGGTGAGCTGAGGTGTAATATAGATTGCAATCTGGTGCCTGACCACTAGATGTCTCTAGATCTCACACACTGCACCTTTAAAGGAACGAACGGGAATCAATTTGAGACAAAAGTGACGGTTAATGACGTTAAAGAGCAACGAGCAGCATGAGATTCATAAATCAAAGGATTTCGTCGCTTTCATTTCCTTAATTTTGGAAAATCATCAGCGTATTTATCTCCGCGTGTTCGACGGGAATAATTCCACCTTATTTATCTGTGAGCGGTATTTAAGATTGTTTTTATTTGCCTGTTGACATTTAACCGTTTCTGTACAATTAAAACTGAATCTTAACTACGTAAACACTCGAAACTCAATAACCTGCGTGAAGAGTGTGTGAGAATGTGTGTGTGTGTGTGTGTTTGTGGGTTTACGCGCCCGTTGCCAGGAGGCGGGTGAACAAAAGGCATGATTGCTTTCTTTGATGTTTGAACGCTTGTTCACTCACGCCTGATGTTTCGTGTTGGAACTCGTCACCTGGCGGAGCAGCTCGCCTCGCCAAAATAAATAGAAAGCAGAAAAAGTGCAGAGCGGAAAAACACATTAGTGGTAACAGTTATTTGGTGTGTGTGTGTGTGTGTGTGTGTGTGTGTGTGTGTGTGTTGCCCAGGCACCATCTGCCCCTCTGGGTTCTCATGGCAACCGTCACCGGCTGTGTGGTGGGAAATGTTCTTCACACGCTGCCTGTCATGCTCTCCCATCCATCCAATCACTTCAAGGCCCATTAGGACCGTTTCCTTCAGGCCGCTTTGAGTTTGACCTCTGATCAGACGTCCAAGGTCGCCCCCTCCATCCACAGACCACAGAGTGTGAGTGTATGTGTGTGTTTATGGGAGGAGGGGGTCAGTTCTCAAATATTGGTTGATAATGATTGATTGTAATATTAGCGGAATCTCATTTCGGAAATCAGAAACAATTCATTCACATTTTGACAGACATTTATTTTATTTAAAATGTAACACAGCGTTTCTTCAAGTGATGCACAGTGAATAAAAAAAACTAAAAAAAAGAATTTAAACACTTTTTTAAAAAAAATTTAAAAATACTGTTCGTCAATAAAAAACAATAAAGTAAAATTTGGTTAATAGAAATAAAATAATTTTGAAAATAAAAATGAACAAAAATATTCAAATTGGATAGAAATATTTGTATGGTTTAATAAAAGAATTGTAAATGTAAAAACAAAAATAAATGCAACGAAATTTGGAGAAATTAAAAAAAAAAACTTTGGTTTTTGCTAAATAGTAGGTGAGTTTAAAAATACTTTATTATATTTAATGTATTACAATACTGTACAGAACAATTACACAAATATAGTAGTAGGAATATTTAATAACTTTGGTTGAGGTGCTGAACAGTTTATGAGAAATAAAAAAAAGTAAACACAAATCCCACTTTTACCAACCAACAAACTAAAATAAATAAATAACTAAAACAATTCAAAGAAAAATAGAACTATACCGACAGTTTATTATCAAAAGAAAAAATAAATGTATTAAAAAATAAAACAATAGAAAAAAAAATGAAGAAATAAAAATTTTAATAAAATTAAGAAATAACAATTTAAATAAAAGCTGAACAATAAATAAATTAAATTAAACATAAATTAAAACAATCAACAATCAAGAGTGAACGGAAAACATAACATCAGGAAGTGTAAAATTAGACATAAACGTATGAAAAACAAACATTACTTTCACATTATTGATGAAAATCAATTTAAAAGGGGAAGTTCTTCAGAAACCAAACCCCGGAATTCTTCCTTAATTATTTTCCTTTTTAACATTTTTGAAATAGAGGGCCAAAAAAAATAAAAGCCTTACCTTCCAGAAGAAACCTCATCTATGAAATTATTTCTCCGTCCAGCAGAGGCGCTCTAACCCCACCTTAACACCAGTTATTTATATAGAAGCCACAAAATGTATTTATTTTATCTACCTGCAAGTAGTTCTACAAATATGTTATCCGTATCTCATACATTTACATAATCTCGCTCAATCTGTCTCTACCTGTCAGTTTGTTTCAACACACATCAGTAGAAATCATACAGAGACAGCATTTATTTCTTTTTACTTTAATATTAAGACTCATTCTGTGTCAATCAATAAACACGTTGGCTCCATTTTATCATGTGTTGACAAACAAATCAGCTAAACTGTAAAAACAACATTTCTATGTCAATGCTGACCTCTGCAGGATGCAGTGTGTAAGTGCATGAATGCACACGACCACAAACTGCAGGCAGAGAGAGAGAGGGAGAGAGAGAGCGAGACAGAGAGAGCGAGAGAGAGCGAGAGAGAGATCGAGACAGAGCGAGACAGTGAGAGAGAGAGAGACAGAGAGAGCGAGAGAGACAGAGAGAGCGAGAGAGAGCGAGAGAGATCGAGACAGAGAGAGACAGTGAGAGAGAGAGAGACAGAGAAAGAGAGCAAGACTGAGAGAGACAGAGAGACAGAGACAAACGACAGAGAGAGAGAGAGACAGAGAGAGATCAGATAAATCTCCCCCTAGTGGCAGAAATATATAACCACCTTTTCCTCAACATCAATCCAGTTCTTCCAGAGGAAGTGAGAAGAGGTCAAATAAAATGAAAATAAACCGGGTTCAAAGTGTCTCGCTGTTGCAGGAGGAGAAAACTATTCCCTCCCAGCAGAACATAAAGTTTGTTCAGTTTCTAAATTGCTCTCGTGGCAAAAAAAGAAGAAGAAGAAGATCCGAGACACAAACGTACGTCTTTTAGGAAGAATTGAGTTTTTTTAAATTGCCTTGTCAGCGTTCACACCGAAGCCACGGCGGATTATGTCAGGTTCCTGAAACGGGAATTTCACGCCTGCTGAGCTGAAGATGTTCTCTATGAACGGTCGGGACGGAATTAATCCCCTCTGGTTTTACTGGATCTACAGCTTCTTTTTAATTTAGGATGTGAAAGGAAACAGAATGTCTCTGACTTTCAGTAAAGTTTTTTTAAAGATCGCAATTTCTGATTGACTTTTTGTTGTATTGATTCTTCTGCAGTGAATGAAAGTTTTTTATTTGTACTATATTTACTGTTGGTACCGATCTCTTGGCCAGCTCACTCACTGGAAAAAAAAAAGTTTTTAACCATTATGGTTCATTTTTGGTTAAAAATATATAATTACTCATAAATATAATGCTCAAATGACATCAAAGCCAGTGACAAGTAAGACTTCGAAACACGGATGGTAATGAGATGAAAGCCAGTTCTTACATCAAGGGCAATAAAACTGCTCTAACAACAATGACAGAGCCAGCACTAACCCTTGGGACATCAAAGCCAGTGATGACTAAGAATTTAAAGTAAGAGCTTGCAACAACAGCATATAAATAAGCGCAGTTGGCAATGACACAAACACCAAAGACAACAATTACATCAAAGCTAGGAACCACTAATTCTTTAAAACTAGTGCTGTTGACAAAGACATCAAAGCCACTTACCCCGAAGAACCACACAGGTTTAGAAGTTGTTGTTCTTAGAACTATAAGGTAGGTACTCACCGCTTCATACTGGGAACCCCCAAAAAGATCTGCAGTTCTGGAGATTTTCTGACCCGGTCAAATAGCTCTCAGACCTCAATCTTTCAGCGGTCATAATGTTACGGCTGATTGATATATGCCATAAACGCTTACCGTTGTCTATTTTGACTAAACTTCAATAATGCCTTAGTGACCACTGAGGGAACCAGGACAAGAATTATATCGACCGCTTTGGTCCGGAACCCGGAGAACCGAACTCCAATCCGAACGAATCCATAAAATGTTTTTACGTTTAATTCCGTCCTTTGAATGTTTAATAGATGAACCGCCGAGACGCCGTGGAATCTCCGAGGAACATTCCGAGCCTTTAAGAAAAACGTTCCCTCCCTTGAAGTCATCGGGGAGGATTCCACACATCTCTCTTTTGAAGTTTAAGGGTATTTGTCGGCGGTGCCGCTCACCGTCTGTCCTCATTATCAATATTTGTACGTATTTGTCACCGATGTTTTTCTTCACCACAGTAGATGGCTTTGAACTCATCATGCGGGGCTCTGTGCATAATTTACCGCCGTCGTCGCCTGTCACTTCCGTGGAACGACTGTGGCTGTCAGAGTGGGCGCAGAGCGTATTTACCCGTATGGGGGTGGAGGTGGCGGAGGGGGTGGAGGTGGTGGAGGTACTGTGAGTAAGTCTGAGATCTAGTTGGAGAGAATATTTACTTGCATCTTCCCAGCTTGACGTTGTAAACGGATAAGAAATAAAATCTGTGGCTGGATTTCTATATTTAAAAAAAAAACAACCCGTCACACGTGCTGCAAAGTCCCGCTTTGCGTCTAAATCCTGCAGGACCACAATGCATCAGGGCGTACACAGTCCGACTCATGCATTGACATTTCTTGGAATCGTCCTCCGCTGCTGCATTCTGATGATTCGATTAATGAACGCATGCGAGTTCTGCGGGACGCTCGCTTCTTTTGACGTTTAGTGGTGGGAATAATGGCGCCATTAGTCATTTTGACACGTGCTAAATGATTTATGAAACTTAATGAAGAACTCTGGCCCAAGGACAACTTCGAGTTGTTTTTGTATCCTTGACTGAACTTTCCAGCTGCCATCAGCTCAGAGCGGCAGATTAAACATCACACCATCGCCATGACAGCAGAGCCCGATCTCTGCACTGCGGCAGCACATCATCGCATCCCATGACGATCTGCTGCAGCGGGAAACATCAGTGGTAGCTCGCAAAGACGGAGGAAATGTCGCTTCTGTGCGTGAAAACACGTGTTGGGTCGTGTTAGATTATTAAAGCAAGTAACGTCGAGTTTGTACTGAACTGTCGGGCGTTTTTTGTTGTGCAGTGTAAGAGTGGTCGCGACGGCCGATCAGCAGCTCCTGGATGATCGTCGGACGGTCGGATATCCGAAATTCGGCTCGGTCAACTTATTAATACACTTGAAGGAAGGCCACAGCTTGATCGGCTGAAGTCGGCACCTGTTTTTCTCACTGCATCTCTTGTAAGTGGCTACGTAGCGTCTGAGTTGCCACGGCGACATGGAGCGAAGTGTTAAAAATAAAGAAACATTGGTCATAAGGAAGTGAGTTTTTTGGCTGGTAGCAACTGAACAGTAAGGTAAAAAAAAACAGGTTCTTTGCTTTCAGAGCGGTCCAGGTCGTCCTAGCCACCTAAGAGTCCAGATACGCTGGCGCCATTTTTTTTAGTAGAGGTTTCGCCATAGAAAACTGCCATTTTTTGTGAAAATACAAACTTTTGCCATAATGTCCCAAGTAAGTCATTACTTTTAAAGTATTTTTCTGTATAAATAACTGATTTTACTGGTAGGAAATATAAATAACCAACTTTTAGCAACAGCATCCCATAATTACGACGGAGAGGAGATACAAAAAGTACGGTATATATGTGTGAAATAATACAATAATGTTGAAAAAACATATAATTTACTGTTATTGAATGTAATTAAGTATGTAACCATTCAAAAGTTTCCATTAGATCTGTTTTTATGGTTGTTTACCGTGATATTTTATACGTATTTTTTTTACAGAAAAAGTACGGCAATCACAGCTGCCGGTATTTTACATGAAATTGTACATATATATATATATCTTTTTCAGTATAGATGATGGTAAAGATTGGAGGCTGTATGGAACGCTACTTGAATCTAAAGTATCATGAAAAAGTATTAGTCAGCGTGGAAAAAGAGCAGATAAAGAAAATCAAGAGCTCCAGTCAAATAAAAGACTGCAGGCTCCGAAGAGACGACTTCAGATGGTGGAGGGAGAAAAACTGGAATTAAACATTAAACTGTCAGTGAGGCAACTGAAGCAAAAAGAAGAAGAAGAAGAAGAAGAGGAAAAAAAAACAGGTCTCAGTAGCGAAAACATCTGAAATGAAAAAGTCGACTTTGCTAAAAATGCGGATAAAGTCGACTGAGACGAACGGCAGAGAAATTCTTGAGGAACTCAAGACTCCAAAAAAGCAAACTAGAGAAGGAAGAGAGGGATGAGAGGAATCGTGAGAGAGAGCTGAAATGGAGGAGGAAGAGGATGAAATGATTGAGGAAGGAAATGAGGGACATCCATGAAGGAGAGACTAGAGATGAAGGCCTTCTGCTTCATCAGGGTGTGGAGACGGATGAAGACGAGCCAGGAGAAGAGTTAGAGGAGATATGAGAATGTTTGGCTGTGATGGAGGGGTGAGTCGGTTCTATCGCAACACTTAGAATTCTATTTCCTTTAAAAGAACTTTATGGAAGCTGAGAACGGCCCAGAGGCAGATCTCTTCTGGGTCATGTGACTCGGAACCAAACTTTAATCAGCTTCGTGAATGCAAGAAATAAAACTTAATATTGACTTAGGAGTTTCTATAATAACAGTTCTGTGTATGTTAAGTCCTCATATATATATATATATATATATATATATATATATAGCACATTTAAAAAGGGAAAAGGGGAAAAGTCCGATCTCTAATCTCTAAAATATAAATATGAATAAAAATAGTCCAGGTGCATGTGTGCAATAGTGCAATTAAAGGAACACACATGGTGTGTAGGTAGTGGATGATAATTAGATACACACATTGTGTGTAGTGGGTTGATGATTATCAGATACACACATGTGTGTAGTTAGTGGATGATTATCAGATACACACATGTGTGTAGTGGGTTGATGATTATCAGATACACACATGGTGTGTTGTCGGTTAATGATTATCAGATACACACATGTGTGTAGTTAGTGGATGATTATCAGATACACACATGTGTGTAGTGGGTTGATGATTATCAGATACACACATGGCGTGTTGTCAGTTAATAATTATCAGATACACACGTGTGTAGTCGGTTGATGATTACCAGATACAGACATGTTTGTAGTCAGTTGATGATTATCAGATACACACATGTTTGTAATTGGTTGATAATTATCAGATACACACGTGTGTAGTCGGTTGATGATTATCAGATACAGACATGTTTGTAATCAGTTGATGATTATCAGATACACACACGGTGTGTAGTGGGTTGATGATTATCAGATACACACAAGGTGTGTAGTGGGTTGATGATTATCAGATACACACACGGGGTAGTGGGTTGATGATTATCAGATACACACACGGTGTGTTGTCAGTTAATGATTATCAGATACACACGTGTGTAGTGGGTTGATGATTATCAGATACACACATGTTTGTAGTCAGTTAATGATTATCAGATACACACACAGTGTGTAGTGTGTTGATGATTATCAGATACACACGTGTGTAGTGGGTTGATAATTATCAGATAAACACATGTGTGTAGTGGGTTGATAATTATTAGATAAACATATGTGTGTAGTGGGTTGATAATTATCAGATAAACACATGTGTGTAGTGGGTTGATAATTGTTAGATAAACACATGTGTGTAGTGAGGTAGTAGAGTTCTGGGTTTCAGACACAACACTGTCTCACAGGGATTTGTTTTTTGAGGGAGGGTGTATTTTTTTCGGGGAAATGCAGCTATTCATTTCTATAAACCATTTAGCATGGCGAGTTGGGAGTCTACTCTAAACCCTGTGGACAGAACTTCACATTCGGGGACTTCGGGGAAAACAGCGTAGATCTAGTTTGACATAATTTTGACCAAAGCTCTATATCAATCGTTACACCCAAGTCAGACTCCCACGTCTCCCCAGATTTATTTATCCAGGCTTTGTAGATTCATCCATTCACAGAGAAAAACTTGACATGAGCCGAGATGCACTTACTTTTCTTTATTATATATAACATTTTAGGTCCCCGGTGGTTTAAAAAAAAAGGGATCTTAGTTGTAGATAACATAGAAAGTAATTCCCTGGCAGGTTCTGAATGGGTTCCATTCATCCGCGGATGCAGTAAGAATCCTCTCTGGTTCAGAGTCGTACATAATATATGTACTTATGCGATAAAAATCTTCTTTTCGATTATTCTGACCTATTTGGATGAAATATTGAGAGAGGTCGTACTTACAATTATGTGATGGAGCCGGTTTTATCAGACTTCATAACTGATGTAAGAAAGAGACTGAATAATATATTTTATTGGTAACAGTTGTGCCAGAATTGTAGAAAAATGAAACTGGGTTTTAAAATAAACTTTTTTTTGTCCTGTTCCATTTAAAAAAAAGTGTTTTTTCTGCATTTATACAGCAGATTCTCAAATATCATGTTTTTTTGGGTTCTTTTTTCAAAACAGTCAAGGTGCCCCCGAGGCCCGGAGAACTTTCATGCATTAAAGGTCTGTTAATTGAAAAGCGGAACATAAGCAAGTCAGAAATGATAACACATTTATTCAGTATCACCACACACACACACACACACACACACACACACACAAAAAAACGCTTTTAAATTCAAATGATGGCTTTATGGCGACGCCACATGTGCTTCAGAATCCACTGGTTCTGCTCTCGTGATCTTTAATCGGCACTTATCGGCTTTTTCATACCTAATAAAAAAACTCTTAAACATTCTCCTTCAAGCCTGATCAGAATTCTAAGGACTTTCGATGTGGTCAGCAGCGACGCTGTTGTATCATGTCCGGCCCGGATGATGTCATAGATGCCATCAGAACCACTAGAGGGCAGAAGCGCACCGGCGTAGTGTGAGACGTTATCTAACCACAGAGCATCGCTGAGAAAATGTTCATTCCAGACTAACGTCCTCGTATATATCAGTCATTTAAAAACACACAGGTATCTTTTTTTTTCTTTTTTTCTTATCACATGGTAGAGTAGCTAGAAAAGAGTTATAGAGTAAAAAGAAGGAGCTGCTCCTCTTTGGCTAACCTTCAATCGATTGAGTTGTATAATCAACAGAGCTTACACAACAGGATGGAAGGTTACTCGTCGGCGCGGACGCTGATCCCTCCCCCAGCCGCTGATCTGGAACAGATTGAATTAGAAACTCCATCAGTCGGAGGCGCCGCTGCTTCCTGAGCTCCACGCTGTGACTCTGGATTGGCTCCGCCTCACAGGAAAACCTTGCAAAGTCTGTACTACCACCATCTTGCTCTGCTGCCCAGTTGGGCCAACCCGGTCCCCCACTTGTCTCCTGCCAGGATTACAACCGGCAAAGACGGCAGCAGGTACCTTTAAATACGAGCCAGGGTACGATTCTCAAAAGTTGGGCTTCTGATTAATTGAGACCAAACCGCTGACGGAGACGAAGAGCGGCCGACATACCGAGAGGGAAAGAATCCTCCACCATGGCGGCGCTGACGCGTTCTCCGCTGAGGAATGTTCTCCGTTGGATCTCCAGCTTCAAGACCAGACGAAAAAAAAAAATCACTGTCTGTAGAAATGACGGTAAAAAACTGTGAAACAGTGCCGGTAACATTCAAAACAGTCAATCCCTGTAGTAGATACGGCAAATTATCTTAGATTAAAAAACAGGAAATAATGTCATATTTTTACGGTCAGAATATTTTGGAAACACGGAATTTTACCGTGAAAACATGCATTTCTGTAAACGGAAAACAGAAAATTCCCATCGTCACAAGCAAGTCATTACCGTAAAAGTATTATTCTGTCAAATTTGTTTTTGGTTGTATGTGTATTTAGATTTACAATAAAAGATAACCTTGAACCGTTGAACAAAAGCATACTCTGAATAATCTGAATAATTTACGGTAAAATACATTGATTTTACACACGCATAGCCTATATCTCGAGGAAGAACTGCATTGATGTTGCGTGAGGTCGGTCGTATATTCTGGACACTAGGGGGAGCTTTATCGCCAAAAGGTTTTCGACTGTAATTCCTCAATCGTTGTTCCGACTTAGTCCAAATTTGGTGCCTGTCAATTTTGCTCAAAGACTTCTTTCTCGTTTATATCATATTTTAAACAAATTTAATTTGACTCACTCTTTGAAGCTGTTTTTTTTTTTTTTTGTTAAAAACCTCACATCTAATTTGATGGGATCAATCAGGGGAATCGCTTGTACTACGCAGGGGATTGGGGAATTTTCGGCATCATCCCCTTGCTCTGAAGGACGAGAGCTTGGATGTGGTTGAAGAAGGGATTCCCATCATCCGTTTGATTGGTTCAAGATCGCTTTTCTCCAACCGGTGGATCCGCCAGGAACGGTAACGGCCGACGAGCTTTGCAGCCAATCTTAATCTCACCTCTGTCTCATTCCGCTAACGAGACGAGCTTTCACCTCTTCGTCACATGCTGTCGGCGGCTAACGATGTTTCGTGCTGCGGTGGGAGCTTTGGGTCGCGTCGAGGCATCCGTGTGAGAGATAACTACTGCAAACATACGCCGCAAACACCTGTAGTTTCTCATGTGTATATATATATATATATGTATATATATATATATGTATATATATATATATATATATATATATAAGCATGCAGGTGTGGAGAAAAAATCACAGAGGGCTTGTTCATTGCGCTCGTCCCTGGAGACGCAGAGATTCTCTGCGGAGCTGCATAAGTGATCGCTAACTACCTTCCTGTGGCATACGCGCTCCTGTTTGTGGCGTTTTAACATCAACCGGAATGCAGAATGAAGAACGTGGAGTGTGGGCGAGTCCATATTTGCGGCGTATGCGTGCGTTTGTCGGCCCCGTGTGGATTTGGCGCGCTGGCATTTACAGCGGCGCCCGGGTATCTTGAGAATTCATCGGTCTCTGTAGCTCGGGCGGCTCGAGCAGCTGAACCGGTCACAATTCATTACACTTATCGCGCTCCTTACGAGAGCACAGGAAGCTGGAGAGAACGGAGCGGCGGCCCGGAGGAAGAGGGGGGTGAGGAGGAGGAAGGAGGCAGAAGAAAGAGAAGGTAGACGGGCCAGAGGAAGAAAATATGCCCGTGTGGAGAAGTGAGTTGTAAAAATTTACTGCTAAAATGGTAAAAGATTTTTTTCTTCTTCTTCGTCGTGATGAGCCAGACAGGAAATGAGAGGAGCCTTGCAGAAGAGATAAGGGAAATGTATTCTAGCAGGGCTGGGACGTAATGAAGTACCAACACTTCATAACAGCACCGACAGCCGCATATATCTCACACATACATATGTGAGATATATGCAGTGGAGGCTATTCTGAAGGTGTTCTCCTGACACCTTCAGAATAGCCTCTTTACCTGAGTGGATCTTTTCGACTGCAAGACAATCAAAGCCAAAATGATCAACCTCGTCATTTCGATCAACTGAAATCGCACTTATTTAAGATGATTAGCGGTGGATTTAATCGCCTCCACATTTCACATCGGGAAGGAATAAAATGTCTAAAGACCTTTAAGTTGCTGAGACTGCTGATTGGCCTGAGCTGCTGTTTGTATGCATGTTTAATGTAAATTTTCTCATTCTGTGTTCATCTTGCGGATATTCTCTAGCCTATTTCGAGAAGGCGGGGTCCGACATGATGTAGTGGATCTTTCTGAAACATCGGTACGAGGAGTTTGGGTAGAAAGACACGCCGTCATCTTCATTGACCTTCTTAATTTGCTCTATTTTTGCGCGTTTTAGTTCAGTTTTTTGCTCTTGGTTGGCATCCCTCAAAATCCTTAGTAGTGCTTGATTTACTTTGCAGTTGGGTATCATATGGCCGGAGCATTTTAAACATCTCTCTCCATCGATAATGTTCTTTTAATTGTAATTTGTTTAAGTATGGGATGCAAAAAAATTTACCAAAAGCCGACCCTCACCTCTGGGTTGTGACCCGAAAGAATGAGGTGAAGGTTACAAGCAGCTGAAATGAGCATCTTTCTTGGGTGGCTGGAGCCCAACCATCCAGAGAGAGCTCAAAAGATAACCTTTTTCCACCAAAAAGATCCTGGTGCTAGTTTGGGGCTGGTGCTAGTGCTGAGTTGGTTCAGCTCGCACAGGAGGAACCTGTCAAAGGAATCCTTGCCAAGTCGGAGGCCGCCATACTCATGCACAACAACGAAGACAGAGAAACTCATCGTCTCCATGCAAGTGCTGTTCTTGGCTTCACAAGCCTACGTTCAGATTCAGGGCCGCTTTTGTTACTCATTTTAAAATAAAAAATTAAAAAGTAATATTGGATGGAACTCGCTCGGCTGTTGTTCTAAAAAATGGCGGTTCAGTGTTTGCGCCAGTCTTTTTGGTCTCAATAACCCCGCCGGATGCCACTGACGTAATCGGTTCTTGGCTCTAGACCAGCAAAGAGTTGGTTCTGGCACCAGTTTGAGAGCCAGGAGCTGGTGCTTAGGCTGTTGAAAAGCAACAAACTGGTGCTAAGTCAGGCTCCGGCTCCAAACTAGCCCTCGAACAAACTCTGTGGAAAAGGGGTAAGAGTGGATTCGGCGCTCCTGCGAGTCCAAAGGAGCCAGTTGAGGCGGTTCGGACATCTGAGGCCCTCATACCCTACAACCAGAATAATTCAGATCCAGTTCTTTTCCACCTTTATCTCAGGAAAGAATGAAAACCTTCTACTCACTAAAACGTCTTCTTTCACAAAGATAACGATGATAGAATCATTTGCGGACTTTGACCCGGTCTGTTTAAGAGCGCGGCCAACAGAACAGAGAAGTCCAGCGGCTCCCTGTGAACCTTCAGGCCTCGCAGGAAGCGCCGCAGGTCCAACCTTCAAACTGAGAGAGCTTAAAGCAGCTCAGAGTTATGAGAGCCAAAAGGTCTGGACCAACGCCTTGTCTTCTGCAAACTCGCCCCGGGATGAGTTTATGCAAATGAGAGGTAGGATTATTTATTTATTTTTGTTGCTAAATCTACGTTTATTCTCCTTTAAGTGACGATGAGGTCTCTCGTCTCCCCGCCGGGCGTCTTTCTCCCATCGATGCAGCGATCGTGTTTTAAAAAACACGATTTCGGCGCTTGATTCATCTCAGAGGGATATCTTCGTCCGTGGTCTTCATTATTCACGGGGATTTTCAGCCGAGAAACACGGAGGAAGCAAACGTGTAGGCGAGGAGGAGAGGGATTTGAGAACACCGATGAAGATCAGAGGGTTGCTCCCTCATAATCCTTTAACCTCGCGAGGGTCTAACGTATGTATAGAGTTTTCTGTGAGTGGGTAAAATCTCGACACATTAATTGCCTCGTAATTGTTCCTCTGAAGGATCGCCTGATCCAAATAGCTGCATTTGTCGGGAGACCTCCTGCAATAACACCTCCTGGAAGGAGATTAAAAGAGTGTTAGGGAGGAAACGTTGTAGGTTTCACACTGACTTTAAGCACACACACACACACACACACACACACACAAGCAAAGGCACACAAAAGTACACGCACAGAAATGCACAGACACAGGCTGATGCACACATATACACAAATGCAAACAGACACACACACACACAGAAACGCTGACACACACACAGACGCACAAAAACACACGGATACACAAATGCACGCGGACACGCACAAACACAAATACACACACGCGCACACACACACAAGCACAGAAACGCACACACACAGGCAGACGCACACATTTACACAAATGCACACACGCAGGCAAAAGTACACATACACACAAATGCAAATGCACACACACACAGACATACACACACACACAAAAACGCTGACACACACACACACAAATGCACACACACAAGCAGACACACACATAAACGCAAACGCACACACACAGGCACGAGTAAACATACACCCAAACACTGACACACACACACACGCATCCACCCACCCACATACATACACACACACATACAAAAGCACACAAACACACAGGCACACAGACACACACATTTAGGCACACACACACACGCACACACTGTTAACTGGCTCGAGAGAGTCGACCAATGAGGAGAAGATGAGTCAGAGGTTAAATACTGCAAACAATCTTTTTTCATTTCATTTCTTTCCCGCCGTGTGAACCAACACCCACCAACAACTAACCCTCTTACACACACTCTGACGGCCTTCTATAAGTGTCGCTCCTCATTAACCGATGGCCCCTACCATTAAAACAGTAAAACATAATCAGATCCTCATAAACATACAATAAATATTTACACAAACCACTACCAAAACAAAAACCCTCTGTCCATAAATATTTACATCTCAACCCTGGTGAATAAATAGCCCTAACGGATTTATGTTAATATTAACAACATAAATTACTACAACCAGGTCTTTACATCACAGAGTTACTACAACCTCATATTTACATCACAGAGGAACTACAGCCACGTATTTACATCACAGCGGCACTACAACCACATGTTTACATCACAAAGGCGCTACACTCACATATTTACATCACAGAGGCACTACAACCACATATTTACATCACAGAGGCACTGCAGCCACGTATTTACAT
Source organism: Lophius piscatorius (assembly GCA_009660295.1). Lineage (NCBI taxonomy): Eukaryota > Metazoa > Chordata > Actinopteri > Lophiiformes > Lophiidae > Lophius > Lophius piscatorius. Next base: position 24,082 of record VRLP01002771.1, on the reverse strand, counting down.
CACAGAGACAGTACCACCAGGTCTTTACATCACAGAGGCACTAGAGCCACATATTTACATCACAGAGGCACTACAACCATATATTTACATCACAAAGGCACTACAACCACATATTTACATCACAGAGGCACTACAGCCACATATTTACATCACAGAGGCACTACAGCCACGTATTTACATCACAGAGTTACTACAACCAGGTCTTTACATCACAGAGTTACTACAACCAAGTCTTTACATCACAGAGGCACTACAGCCACGTATTTACATCACAGAGGGACTACAACCAGGTCTTTACACCACAGAGGGAATACAACCAGGTCTTTACGTCACAGAAGCACTACAACTAGGTCTTTACATCACAGAGGCACTACAACCAGGTCTTTACATCACAGAGACACTACAACCAGGTTTTTACATCACAGAGGCACTACAACCTCATATTTACATCACAGAGGAACTACAGCCACATATTTACATCACAGTGGCACTACAACCACATATTTACATCACAGAGGCACTACAGCCACATATTTATATCACAAAGGGACTAAAAGATACGTCATAACATCACAGAGTCACTACAACCACATATTTAAATCACAGAGGCAAAACAACCACATTATTATGTAGAAAGGCACTAGAACATTGTCATGACATCATCATCATCATCATCATTATGTCACAAAAACACCTTCTTTAGTTGTGGAAATGCAAAAACCTGGTATAAATTAGCCCCTGGCTCCAAACCAGCTGTGGAACCGCTGTGGTGGTAAAAGGCCTAATGGAGAAGTTGTCTATGTGAAATGTAAATTTCCCCAATTATTTGCCACCTGTGGTCTGTCCTCTTTTATGAACCAATGAAAGAGAAACATGAAGAACTCCTTACGGGTCTTGATTGATGTTCTTGTTTGTTAGTGTTCTTAGCAATCATAGTTTTCTCCTCCCTCCTCTGCCGATTACAGTCGGACAGGTAAAAGTCACTCATCGAGTGTCACCTTCCTCGAGCTTCTCTGTCAGCGTCAACAGCTCCATCGTCACACCCTGGGATCCATCAGTAATAATGTCATTGTCGTCTCAGCTCCTGTTTCATCTAGTACCCTGATCTACCGCTGCTCCTGAGTCAGAACCGAGCGGCTGGATTAGACAAATGAACCGAGTATCAACTGCCAACATTTAATTTTGCACGACGAAGGATAAAGAGGCGGTGAATTATTAATGACATCGTTTAATGTAGTCGAGAGCGCGCACAGTGTTTGAGCCGGTGTTTTCTAAAGCAACGGATTAATTATTAATCAAAGCGTATGTTGCCAACTTTAGACACATGATGCATCGTGAAACCCGTCAAGTGAGCGAGGTTCTCTTTGAGCAAATGCAAAGAGAACAACCTAAAAACCCACAACATGCAGTCGTGTTAAATATTTGATTTCTCAATGATGATTGGTTTTTATAGTATTTGCATTGAATCTAAATCATATTCCGTGTCCCTAGCTGTACGACCTTCATCATCACGTCATAGTTCGCTTTTGAAACCTTAACTCTTATGAGCTCTTCATTATATTGCACTATTGCACATCTGCAAATTTACATATATATATATGTATTGATGGGTGTGTGTATATGTGTTTATATATATCTTTATGTATGTATATGTGTGTGTGTATATGAATGGTTTGAGGAGATTACTTCAGTATGTATGATATTTCACTTTTGTACTTTTATATACATTATATATATATTATACACACATATATATATATGTGTGTATATTATATATCTATCCATCCCTCCATCCATCCCTCCCTCCATCCATCCCTCCATCCATCCATCCATCCATCCATATCTCATATCATAACTGGCTGCTGTGACTCACCACCGGCTGAAAAGCTCACGGTAAGATTTCTCCAAACATTCATTCCAATCTTTAATGCAAAGGCAGATTATTCAGCTTCCAATGAAGGCTGATTTCAATCCCTCTTCCGACGAGAGGAGTAACAATGGAAGCCGTTCAGTGCCGAGGCCTTGAAAGGATTTCATCAGGAAGATGGCAAAAAGGTTGCATTTGTTTTGTATCCCAACTTTACTCGGTTGATCACATGAACACTTTCAGAAGCACAATCCAGAGTTCAGAGTCAGCCTGGCATCTCCTCCGTCTTCAACTCGCTGGTCTCTACCTTCTTCTCATCTAACGCTCCTCTGTGGACAGAATTTTTCACTCATTCTGTTTTCATGTGCACCAAATTTGGACTAAATCGGACGACAGTTCGGGGATCATGTCCAGAATAACAGTGTCTTTTGTAAAAAAAAAAAAAAACGCCTAAAAAACTATTACTACAAAAAACTCCTATAAAAATAAGATTGTAGACAAGACAGATCTCCTTGACTTGATTCATGTGCAACAAATTGGGACTAAATCGGACCAACGGTTGTGAAATGATGCCCCGAAAACTTTTACAGATAAAGCTCCCCCTAGTGTCGGAGATTTCCAGCTGACCTTTCTCAAAATCAATGCAGTTCTTCCTCGCTTTGAGGTCTATGTCGGTGGGAAATTCGAAGATGATCCATATAATGGTCTTTGAGGTATCGCGTTAATGCGAAAGATCTGTGGACATAGACGATTCCATAATATTCCCGAAGTTCTCAGCCGTTGGTCGGATTTAGTCCGAATTTGGGGAAAACCATTTGACTCGAGGACAACGGCGTATTTTACTCTCACGTTTCATATTTGACTCACTAGTGGGAGCAGGGGATTGGGTTCAATGCAGGGGATTAGGTTCTTTTTCGAGGATGGAACGACGTCGGGAACGACGGGGTAGGTCTAGTTTTAGTTAACAAATCTGAAATTCAGTCTTGACTTATCTGAAATCCAGGTCATATTTAATATCATTCAAACTACATAAACCCACTTTTATCTCTGAAGGGCAATGCAGACCTCTTGAATTAAAATGAAATAAAATACAATAGTACAATCGGGCAGAAATGAAAATGTAGATTTTTTCCTGACACTGGAAATTACAAAGTCATGAATAATTTGCAGGTATCTGATACTGAGGTTTGGATATCCGTAATGAGACACCTCATACACATAAAATGCAAAAGAATGACATAATTTGTCCTGAGGAAAATATCGTTTTGCACATCTGAAATGATCTTTTCCACGAAAAAGACTGGAATTATATGAATTATATATCCAGTCCAGCTATCTATGAAATGCTAAAATTGCTTGCCATACAGTACTTGCTGTGGGAACGAGCTTGTCTTTTTTTTTAATGACAAAGTCTTGCCTATAGCATTTTCAGGGCGGGCTAATGCTTCAGAGAAGAAATGAGAGTCGAGGTGTTGGGACGACTTAATGGTGTCTGGAATCCACAAAAAGAGGCACAAGCCAGAATGTGAGGTAACGTGGCGGTACTACTGATTCCAAACAGCAAATAGGTGGTGCTGTGAAATATTGTTGGACTGGTTCCTGTTTTCTCCTGTTTTGCCTCGTACGAAAATGTGTCCAAAGTTTTAATTTATCATTTTATTCAGTAAGGGAAAAAAGAGCTTATTCCCCTTTAAAAACTGAATGAACTACCAAACATCATTAACAACTGGTTCCAGCTGGAGTAGACCCACCCAGACCGGATCAGTACCGGCCCTGGTCAATCACATCATCACTTCAACAGACCGTCTTCAGAAACAGGAAGTTGGATCCTAGAACTCACCAGTAGAACACTAGGCCACTATCAAAAGAAATTCCGGAAGGTGATTGAACTGCATCAGTCTGAGAAGGGTTCTGAAGTTGTTTTCTAAGGTTCTGGGACTACACAGGTCCACAGTGGGACAGATTATCTATAAATGGAGAAGACTTGGAACAGAAGCGAACCTTCACAAAAGTGGACCACCTTCTAAATTAGGACATAGTGAAGGCACAGGGCTCCAAACATGGGCCCGTAATCTTTAGATATATAGAAGCCGCCAATGGGTCTTATTGTAAACGGTTCTGTCACAGCTTTGACCCAAAAGAAAGCTCAACCAAACAGTTGGGTTTGCTTGAGCTCACTACAATGAAATGAATGGTAATTCATCCTTTTTTATATACATACTAGTGATTCAGGGATTAGGTAACCTTTTTGCTTTATTAGACAATATTATAATAACAAATATCTGTATTTGAACTTTTATGTCAAATTTTGATTTGCCATCAAACAGGTTTAGAATAAATGTAATAAACTTTTTGTTTTTATAACAGTTCTGTATTTTTTTTTGGGCAGGCATTTGAAGCCTTTCATTCTGGTTTTGTTCACTAGAGACACAAAATGTAATTTTTAACAACTCTTTGATTTTCTTTCACAACAAATTCCACACTGATAGGTATGAAATAGGCAATAATTAAAGGTCAGACATGTTTACTTCTTCTACACTTGAGTAAATCGCTCACTAATCTAATCTTCAACAAACTGCTTTTATACTGGAAATCTGACCATGAACAAAAAATGCAGGAAACGCACACGATGTCAAATTCACTTTATTCCCCGCGTCGACTGACTCCTACAGCTTCTGCATGATATATGAACGCCGCGCTTTGTATGCTGGAAACAAACAGTACGGGCGAACCAAAATCCATACACCCGTTATCTAATTTGCAGGAGATGGAGTTCGGAATCACGTAAAGGAGGGTGTAGTTTTTAAAAGTTAAATTGGAAACCTAAGTGTTAATCAATAAACCGATCTTAAGCAATAAATTATTAAAAATATAGCTTGGGGATGTTAGGATCGCCTAAACTCCAGTGAATCTTACGCTTGGTCTATTCGTTGGTGCGATTATCCGCTGTAACAGAAGCAAAACGAAACCATTAAAGCAGCTGGACTGATGCCAATCCATTTGGGTCGCCGTGGCAACAGTGGATTCTGAGAACCCAGTTGACTTAGTATCTCCCTTGAAAAGCATTACGAAATAATCCAAGCGAGCCATATTTAATTCATTATTTAACTATTAAGCAACTTCATAGCCACATAGATATTAGTGTGAGGAAGAACTGGAGTGATTTCGGGAAAGGTTGGTTGTATATTTCCAACTCTAAGAAGAGCTTTATCTCCAAAATTGTCAGGCCCTAATTTCTCAACCGTTGGTCTGATTGAGTTCAAATTTGGTGAACATGAATGATATTGAACCAATTTATCTTGTACATGTTGTGTTTTATGCCAGAAGTTCATATTTGACTCACTACTGGGGAAACTTTGTACGAAACACGGTTTTTACGAACATGACTTCCTGTTTTCGGCCCTAATTTTTCTGATTTAGTTCAGATTTGGTGAAAACGAAGCGACTCGAGGAGATTCATCTTGTAGAAATATTATGTTTTACTTTAATGCTGTGGAAATAACTTCACATTTCATATGAGGGATTACTTGTACAAAGCAGGGGATTGGGAACTTTTCAGGGATGTACCCCTGATGTAGGGGCCGACGGCGAGGGTCTAGTTGGTCGCTTCTGCTCGCCTTGTTTGGTGTAACATAATATCTGAGTCTCCTACTAATCTGTATTATTGGGATTAAAGCCTGACAAACAATCTTGGAAGAAGACGGTTTAACTCCTTCTATTACAGTCAGTTCTTCCTACTGCTGAGGAAGATGAGGGTTTCAGGGACAACGGGAAACAAGGTTTTTTTTATTTCGAAACGTTCAGACAACGTTTAAAAACAAGGGTCAAATTTTTAAATCACATTCACTAAAATATTCACGAACTTATCTACGTTCCTATGATATATATTTGAAATACAATGTCTTAAGTTTTAAATGTAAATGTTACGTCTAAATGTTGAATCTAAATGTAAATATTAAATCTAAGTCTAAATGTATACGCTGAGTCTAAATTTTGAATCTAAATCTTAATGCTTAATGCACGAAAACGGAATATTTTGCTAAAATGCAAATTTAGCTGAAGTGGATTTGGGTTTTTGGCAAACTTTTTGACCCTATTAGCCTTTTTTTTTGTTGTATCAAGTAACATAATTCAGTTTGGTCCTTAAATGCTCCAAATACGGCAAAAAAAAAAAAAAAAAATCCTACTTATCATATAAGACTTTCTGTGGCACCTTTGACCCGCGGTGTGCCTCAGGGCTCTATCCTTGGACCCTTAGTCTTTAGCTGCCAGTGGGTGAGATTTGGAACATGTTCAATCTAAGGGCACTTGATTGAACCTGAAACAATAAGACACAATAAGATATAGTGAGTCCAACTGTTCCCAACCCGACAGCTGATAAATAAAACGTTAAATGTATCAAGGTGAGGTTTGTATGAACCCGTCTACAGCTCTGGTTTGAATATCCACGTTTTCTCTGGGCTTTTATTTTGGTCTAAAAGCACTTTACACCTGACTTGACGTCTTCACGCCTCCCACCCCCAGCAGGAACTCGCCTTTTTCTTCAAATATCTTTTTCATTTAGGAATAAGAAAAGGTCTTTTGAAACTCGTGATCACATAAACTCTCTGATCTGTGTTTGGGGATTGCAGTCAGAGGGGATTAGTTGAGCCTGTGTGACAGCATGAAACCAGCACAAACACAAAGATTTGAGTGGAATCCTCACTTATGACAGCTGCCGGAGGCACGTGGAAAACATTCGCTGTTTGAGAACACGAGTGTTTTTCTCACTCAGCGACTTTTCTGGCATTTGTCATGTAATTGTCTTACGTTTCAAAACACCTAGAGTAAGCCCTACAACAAAAATGACATCATACTATGTCTGCTGGTGGGCTGTTTAACCGTATTTCTTCCTGCGTAGAAGTTTTGCTGACTAAGCAGTGATTTGACGGACCACAGCTGATCTGTGATCTGTGCGGACCCCTCATTCACACATGAGCCGCAGATTAAAGATTAAAGTTTAACCAAATGGTGTGAATATATTGTAGAAAAAGACGAAAATTGCCCAGGTTTCTTAAAGAAATGACAGTTGAGGGGGGATTTAGTGGTTTTTCTTGGAATAAATGGAATATAATATTCATAACTCGATGTTTTTCTGTGTACTTTCAGCAGAAGGTATTAATATATATTTTTTAATGTTTGTTTAGTTTTTTTTTAATCTCCAGAATCTCTACAGACTGGACTTTTAAAAAATTGGAGATAATAAAAAAAAGCGGTGGGGCAGAGCGGTCTGAGGTTTCAGACATGTCCAACCGGGAAAGTCCCAGAACTCAGTGGAGTAAATGATTATGTGTATGATCCATCACTGGAAATGCCTCGGGAACTTTTAGAATGAGCTGGAGAGTGTTGCTGGGGAGAGGGACGCCTCTGTGTGAAGATAGCGTCAATTCATTATGAACAGGGAAAGATCAAACCAAAGACAGAAAAAAAAGCTTATACCACGCAGGGGATTGGGGACTTCTTTTGGGGGGGATAAACACTTGCTGTCAAGAAGAAGAGCATAAACCCAGTTTAAGATTATTTTTCTTGTTTTTATGTGTTCAAGGATGACTTTAAGTCCGAAATACGAAGCAAAGTTAGATTTATCTTTTTTTGTTTTGCCTGTTTTAGCTCCTTCCATTACAGTTAGTTCTTCCTACTGCTGAGGAAGATGAGGGTGAAGTGGCCATGGGAAGCGAGTTACTTTCCGCGCGTAAGTGTTTGGGGTACTTTTTGTGAACATGCTGATTTTAACGGCGACGTTTTGTCACATTTAGCTTCAAACAACTTTAAAAAACCAGCGTGACTTTTCGTTTGAAAATCACATAAAATAATAAAAAAAGAAAATCGGTATTTATGAGCTTGGTCATATTTATCTTCCTAAGATATAAGTGTTAAATAAAATGTCTTGAAGATTAGATGTAAAAATAAATTTTACCCTTAAATATCAAATGTAAATATCAAATCTTTTATTAAACATAAATATTTAAGACTCCCAGTGAGTTCTGCCTAGCAACTCCGACCCAATGGATGCCGGAGTTCCCGGACAGAACCCACGCCGGCACGGGCCACAGTCCAAAAACCTGCGATATAGTTGAATTGGTGACGCTAAATAGCCAGTCAGAGTGAACGTATTATCGGAAACTATGATTTCGAAACTAGAATCTGATCCAAAACCTTTTTTTTTTTTTTTTGGTTTTTCTTTTTCAGATATGTTCCACCTCTAATTATAAAGCTGCAGATTGTTCACAGTCCAACGTCGTCCAGCTCCTTCACTGAGCAGATTCATCACATCAACAGGAGCTGATCCAGTTACTTCCCCGCCACTTGATACAGACCAGCGCGCTCGGGCCCTGAAGCACCATGGGTAATGAAAGCGCTGCCAGGTGCGAATTCATTCATAGATCATCTGGTGATTTTATTAATGCAGGAGGACTTGCTGGGTAGACCAACACCTCCATCCCCCCCACCCACCCCCACCCTCTCCGCCCGGGAGAGCATGATTAATGATGCCCCCCCCCCCAAACTGCATCAGTTAGCCGGTGCTATCTGGTATTTGTCTTTACAAGATGGTATCGACGTTGGGGAGATCATGCAGAAAATGAACTGTCATGTGAGCAGGAGGAGCAGAAGGCCGCTAATACCTCGGTTCTGCGGACGAATAGGAACCACCCCCCACCCCCACCCCTGCACGGAGACAGATACCACAGACGGGCTGTGTAGATGATGATGATGGCGCCCGGACACCTCCTTCTTCTCCTTCCACGGAGGGAAATCTCGTTCTGCCTTTAAGAAGTCTCTCGGCTTCTTTTAACGGATATGGGTTTTAACAGAAGTCCCTGCGAGGATATTACGACATATCAAACCGATCCCGTTTGGTTACACCACGTAATGGCCTCATTATTTCTTCTTTTGTATGCGGAGGGGAAGATCTACCGTCGTCGCCGACTGCAGGCGCCGTCATTGATCTCTGTAAATGGCCACTTACGGTCCGATTAACATCTAACAGCAAACTTCTTTGATTTGGGCGGCTTCTCCCTGCCTCTCTCTGCGGCTTCTACACGTTTTCCTCGGGCCTTCAGGGAAAACACATTACAAGATTCACTCGACATAATGACACGTTCGTTGTTCGGATGCACTTCCTTCCCGAGACATAATGACTCGTCAGATTTTGAAATTCAATAGAGGGGCAACTTTGATCTCCCAATACGACGTCAGCTTTCATCTGAAAGTAAAAACTGAAGAACTTCTTTTTCTACTTTTTTCAAACTTAGTCGGCAAGAAGCTTAACTTGAAGATGAAGAAGTCACAAATGTCCCTCAGAGCGGGCGAAGCTTTTTCGAAGTGAACTGGTTGACGTTGAAAAGAAAAGAGTTATAGTTGTGAAGAGACGGATGCTGTTCACACATCAGCCATTACATTATAACCAGTAACCAGCTTACCTTTTTACGTTGGCACCTTTGGCTGGCAACCTTCATCTGCGTCATATTTGACAAACAGCTGCACTTCGTGCCGTCAGTCAGCCATAACATTACAACCACCGGCAAAAAAGTTTAGATTTAGATTTTTCATCATAAGGGCACCTGTCAGCTGGTGGGATATTTAAAAAGCAGCAAGTGGGTATTATGTTATGAAGTTGATTGGCAGCAGGAAAAATTGTCAATTTTACGGATCCCAGCTACTTTGACCAAGGCTATATTGTGACGGTTTGCAGGTCTGCAGTGGTTAGTACCTCAACTCTGATCAGGTGACAGGGTGATGGGTTTCCAAAGATCACTGATTCACAAAGGGACCGAAGGCTTGCCTGTATTGTCCGGTTCCCCCGGAATAGCTACTGTAGCACAAAATGCTGAAGTGTAAATGCTGGTTCTGATCCGCGACCGCAGCGATAGAGACTCGTCAGAACCAAACCATTGTCGCAACCTAAAAGCATGTACTTTGGAAATGGACCACAGAAAGAAGGTGGACTGGCCTGATGAATCACATTTCCTTTTACATCATGGTGAAGTCCAGGTACCGAGAGAAAGGATGGAACCAGGATGCACTATGGGATGCAGACCAATCCAGGGGAGGCAGTCCGTTGCTATTTTCTTATAAGCTAAAATCACCTAGAATTCTACATACTATTGAAGTTTTTTTTTTTTTTCTACAGTGCAGATCTCAATCCAATACAGCATTCATGGGACGTGCTAGACTAAAATGTCCGATCCAACGATCTCCACCACAAAACTTGCTTGATTTAAAGGATCTGCTGCTGCTACATATCTTGATTTCCACACCAGCACAAAGGTTGGAACTGGGGGAAAAACGGGGACCTACACAATATCTGGCAGGTGGTCATAATGTAATGGCTTACATCAAAAACATCTTAAAAAATGTACAACCAAAACTTCCATATCCAAAACACATTTCCGACGACCAGAGATCCCTTATTTTTTTTATGTCATGGACGACTTGAGCACATCTGTTCTGATTGAACATTTGTCCTTCACAATCAGCTGCTTCTGGTTTTTGCCCCCCCCCCCCCCGTTCCTTCCTTGTAATTCACGGTCAAATCTCTAAATCGAGAGTAACTGCCAGGTCCCCGCGGCCATTTTAGGGCAATGTGTAAGAGAGAGATTGCATCAGGCAGGCTGATAATGCAAAATCAACCCTGAGGAACTGGAGATCATCAACCTGCGACCAGAGGAGGGAGTGGGAGAGGAAGCAGCTGAGGGTGGAACCACTTCTCCGGAGAGATGAGTGTCTGGAGAGAATCCGGCTACAGGTGCACGAGGAATTTTATCTGCACACCAGCGTCCCCCTCACAGATAGGGTGGGATATGGAAACTGGCAGGGTGCAGGTGGGAGAGCCGGGAGTGTCATTACCGGAGGGTCGGCGCACGCGTGATGACCCCACTCGCTCTTTTATTCATTTCATTTTGTTTATGCTCTCCACTTGGTTGCCTGCTTGATGAGGTAAACACAGTGGTCCCCTGGCTTTTGAAATCAATTTGAGTCTGGATGTCCCCCCACGGGCGCCTGATGGGCCCCGCGGTGCAGCTCCGTGAAGGGGCCTGGAGGAGAAGCAGCCGCCGCCGCCGCCGCCGCTCTCCCCTTCCAAGCTGCTTATTAACCGTGAAACAACAACAGGACGCAGTAACTCAGGCATAAATAGAGACGCCTCTGCAGTCTCTCCTCGCCATGTCATGTCACGGCGGTTTTCAGGGTGAGGCCTGCTCCTGTGACGGGACTTGAAAGTGGTTTCAAGTGGAGCGCCGTACCCACAAGTCTCCTCTGAAACTAATGAAGGCGCCGGAAAAATAATGAGCAGGGATGCAGCTGAATGCTGTCATGGACCTATGCCTTCATCATCAACCTTCATCCACCTCATTTCTACCAAACAGCCCCACTTTACTGTCGACAGAGTAATACATCCACCAGCCATAACTTTACAACCACTGGTGAATGACTTTAAAACTAAACTTCTGCTGTCATCATGACAGCGACTGTATATTGCCCCAACAAGTCCCCAAAACCCTGCGTTGTACAAATAATTACCCTTGTTGAACACCTCAAATTAAATGTAAAGTTATGTCCACAGTATTTTTTTTGAACAGGGGGGAAAACACTCCCCCTAGTGAGTGAAACTAGAACTATTAGAGTGAAATATTAAGTATGAGAGACGGATCTCCTCAAGTTCATCTGGAGTAAATCGGACCTACGGTAGGGAAGAAACTGTGTTTTTTTGTTAATAGCTCTCCCTATTTGGTAAAATATGAACTTTTATAGTTTGAGTTACAGGTAGGTTTTTAGGTGAAACAGTGAAAAGCAGCAGAGGACAGGCAGGAACATGGTGATAGGATAATGAAAGCCTCCGTGAATGTAATAAGGCCTACTATCAGAAACGGAATGAAAAAGACATTTACTTCCCATCATGAATGAATAGGGGGATAATTCACTGTATTAATCCTCAGACGGTTTTCACATTCGGGTCACACTGATGTCAGCACCTGACATTATTTTTGCACAAGGAGTCCTCTGCAAATTGCCGTCAGAGGGGTCTGAACCTGATCCTCCCGGCTGAGGGGATCATCTCCTTAATTATCAGGTCACCCTGACTCCGAGATGAGGTGTGATTTATTATACGTGTTCGTCGCAGTAATAAGAATACAGAACACTTGAGGATGATTACGAAGAGAGAGAGAGAGAGGGAGAGAGAGAGAGGGAGAGAGAGAGAGAGAGAGGCACATTCATGGATCTATGGTTTCTTAGGTTCCCCTGTTCAACTGTTCTGTAATGCGAGTATCGGATCAGCCAATCACCTGGCAGCGAGTCGTGGACGTGGTCAAGACCAGCTACTGAAGATCAAAGCGAGAATTAAGGTGGTTCTGAAGGCAAAAGAGGGTCCAACCCGGTACTAATACAGTGGCCGGTGAATGTATATGGATGATTCTCTGTGCATTTTGGGTAATACAACTTTTGAAAGAAATACCATATATATATATATATATATATATATATATATATATATGATTTACAAAGATATTCACTTTAATTCTTACAGATTCTGAATAAAGAGATGGATCTTGTTTACGATGAACTATTCTTGGTCGATCGGGTCATGAGAACTTTATTATAGTACGTAAAAGTCGTGGATATTATTGAACCGCGTCTGCCGCCATTTTTAAAAAAATTTTATACCCACCTTAGTGCGAGGAAGATCTGGATTGATTGGGGGAAAAGTTGGTTTTATATTTCCGCCACTAGGGGGAGATTTATCTCTAAAAGTTTTGGGGCCATAATTTCTCAACTGTCGGTCCGATTTAGTCCAAAATTGGTGCTTACGAATAAACTCGTGGAGATTTATCTTGTAAATGTCAAATTTTACTCTACGAGTTCATATTTAATTCACCCATATATACTGTATATATATATATATATATATATATATATATATATATATATATATATATATATTTCAATTACATAATATATATCTATAAAAAAAAAAATACTTTAAACCATATAAATGGAGAAAAGTTTGAATCTTTTTTAATGAAAAATGAAAAAACTGACAGAGCTCCCTTCTTTGAGTATATACTCCAAATGATTTCTTATTCACGCATGTCGCGTAACGTAATAAAGCGCTGGGAACAAGAATGATTCATTCTCATGTTGAATATTCACTACACAGAAAAAATGCGGCCGTCGGTCAATTACAGCGTCGGGGGCTCCAGATGCCAGGCAGCGGCGGGTCGAACCTCTCTCGCACATTAACAACCCTAATGGGAATAATTTACCTCCATGCTTCTGTTTGCAGGTGCAATCTCAGGCCGCATTCTAATCACCTCACAATTACAGTTTTTGCCCCATTCAGGCAGAATTCAAGTGACGGCGGAATTACCATATGCCACCTGAAAATAGGATTCTCATTAACATCCAATCTGCCTCAAAAGTCATAAACGTGAGAATCTTTCCCGCCGGAACCTTCTTCCCCCCTATATGATGTAAAAACACAGCTTCACTTTGCAGATCTGGGGGAACCATAATGGACGCCGTCTCCTCGCCAGTTTTTGTCTTTTTGTTATTACTAACATGAAAAAGAATGCAACCTGAGTAAAGACAAAAAAACACGTTTTAAAAGATCATTTGACTATTTGAACTATAAAGTTCCTTTTATGTCACCCTGGTTTCGCCAAACTGCATTTATTTAACATTTATTTGTTACCAGGTCAGTCCTATTTACCTATCACCTATTTGGTGATCAACCAAATTAGCACCAGGTTCTTTGTTGTGGAAAAGGGGTCGTTTGGTGCTTGTATGGCACCAATCAAATACTTTTTCACGGCACCTTGATTATATGATATATTTTTAAATAACAACGCTTTGAAATAAAGACCCCCGCCGCAAATTCGAACCTTTGAGCAGACGAGAGGCAGTTTCTCTTAACTTCTGGCAGAATAAGTCGATGCGAGATCGATAGACGAGGCCCGGCCTACACGAGACACGTCTTCTCAGAACCACCACCAAACTGCCATAATTTACTGCCTGGTCACGCTGCAACAAACGAGTGCGGCGCCGGCCCATTAATGTGTAATTAGAGAAAAAGAACGAGACAAATATTTAACAATGCAAGTGCACCTCATTAGAAGGGCTCCAATGGCGGATTATTAATGACCTCCAGGTTTATGTAGGGACCGTGAGCTCAGGGTTCAGGAGAGCTCAAATTGATTTATTAATGCTACACTGCTGATGTCTGTTGGAAGCTAAAGTGATTTATTAACTTTCCAATAATATTGCTGTTGTCTGTTAATAGCATTATTCTTCCAATGAGGACATTTGATAATCAGTTAACAAAGAAATTGCTGGATTTAGCAGTAATGACGACAATTATTAAATACAACTCTAGTGGCTCGAGGGAAATTACTCAATTTTGCTGTTTAATTTTCTCTATTAAGAAGATAAACATTAACCCAGAAATAGTTGGGCTTTTTTTTTTTGCAGGAGAAAAAAATAAAAATGAGTCGCTATGACAAAACTAGCTTGCATCCGAAGTTGTACACAAGATACATTATTGATCGTATTTTTGAGCTTCAAATCCTGAAAAAAATCTTAATACTGCTCTTCGCACTCCAGTCAAACGCTTGGATTGTATCAAAGGTCAAAAGGACCTCTGATTATGTTTAACCTTCGTTAAAAATTTGGAGTTCCATATGTGGCCGCAGTATTTGAGAACCTATTAGGCATTTTCTACAAACTAAACATCCTGGTTCACCTCAAATCTGCTTTAGATTTCCTTAATGGCATCGACTCACGGATCGACATGAGGCAGTAGAAGCACACGGATTTCTCCCGGCCAATCAGCAAAGTTCCCGCTACGTCACAGCTGAGTCTCAAACTTCAGTCCCTCTACCAAGTCCCACGCCCACGCTAATAACATCCAAACTAAAAATAGTAAGTTTATGAAACTCAAACATTAGACAGTTGAATAATTGTGCTAAATTTTGAGATAGGCGTCATTTTATTTAGGATTTCTAGTAGTTCATGGAATCTTTGTTACCATATTTGATCATATGCCCCCTTTACTATATACCAGGGCAAGTGACGGTAAGTCTACTTATGGACATACGACCGATACACTATAAGTTATCATCAAGGTTTTTCTTTTTTCACCAGAAATATTTCCTCTCTGCCTGAAGCCAGTAGAAAACAGTGTTGGATTTGTAAATGTAGGAACTAACTTGGCCAATGTGGATCACTGTAAAAAGAAACAACTAAACACGTAGTGCCTTTTACCAGACTGAAGGTTGAAGTATTGTAAAACTACCTACGTGTATCACTGTTCCGCGATTAGGACGTACGTAAGATCCTGATTATAATTCATTACCTATTCATGTACGGGGATAGATAGATATATAGATATATAGATAGATATATCGGATCCTAAGATTGAACCACAAATCTAAAAGCTGCAAGAAAAATCAGGTTCCACCGAGATTTGAACTCGGATCACTGGATTCAAAGTCCAGAGTGCTAACCATTACACCATGGAGCCAGTATAACCAACACAGAGAGAAGAAAGTCATGTCAGAACTCATTGTCTTTCTATGACTAGTCTAAAGGGTGTCTTTAACCCGGCCACAAAGGGCTCACAAGCCAGTGACCCCCTTGAGACCGGAGAAAGGGGCTTGAGACCTGAACTGAGATCTGGATCAAACAGCCGGACTTTGGTCAGACAGAAAGAGGTGTTCTCGATCTGGACCATGGTTCCCCATGTGTGTAAGGAATTAATCTCAGCCATGGAGTCTATGCAGCCCATTTAGATGATGATGATAGGATATAGGTATGTCATGAAACGTTCTTTACCGATACCAGACTGGATATATAGAACAAAAAGCTGAGCCTTGCTTCGGACTCTCAGGTGTGACAGCGCCCTTAGTTTCCATTTGACTCAATCTCTAATTATGGACAACTTTGTAACAACCAGTAAAAACCAGGAAATGTTGAATACCAAATGTATAGACCGCCATCGTTTCTCTCTCTGAACACGGACAGAACTGCTGCCTGGTGCTCGATGTGAAACCCAGAAACTTTGTTTCACAAGGACTACATTAAAGGAGATGATATCTGGCACACTTCCCTCACAACTCTCTGAATTAGGCACAGACTACTGGGACCGACTGCAGTGGGAAAAAAGTACGCCGCATCCTTAACGTGCCGGTGTTGGTCTGATTAAAATGAATACGATAGTGGGCTCGGTTTGGCCGCGGCGAAGCTTTCCCAGGCCCCCAAATGGTTAATTCATACCCAGGTTGTGTTTTCCTTCATTCCCCTCCGAAAGTATATTTGAGTTTGTTCACTCGCACCTGAGTAGGATTCATTCCTGCCCATGCAGTTCTCAGTTCTTCATGCTCCACAACATCCCCCATAATCCTTTGCTCTGCTTCCATTTGATGTCATCTTTTCCCGGGGATTAGCACCGCAGCCCTGAAGGCCCGCGATAAGCAGGTCTTCTTAGAACAGCCCAGTCAATGAAACGATACTTGAAAGTTTCACACACACACACACACAGACACACACACAGACACACACACACACACATACACTACTGCACACCAAAGCCCAACCAAAGCTAAACTTTAACCTCTGAGCAAAAATAAATGACTCTGCTTTTAACCCTAGTTGCACCAGACCTAGGGTCTGGTGCAGACCTAACCCCTAACCCCTAACCCTCTGAGTCATCGCCAAAGTAAACCAGGTTCTGCCCTAGTAACAGAACCAGTTCAGAGTGGGTTTAACACGTTCATTTTTAAGAACCGGTTTACGTTTCCACTGGCTGAGATGCCCCAGAGCAACTCCAACACATTCATGTCTCTTTTTACCCAGCAACACTTTCAAGAATCAACGTTCTTGTTCCTGTTTCCAGACTTGCAGGGATTTGCCTCTTGCAACATTCTTTTGGTTTAGAACCGGTTCTTTGGCACATTTGTCCAGAGGGGAACTCACAGGGCCTTCTAGGCCTGAAGAGAAAAACCTTTCCTAGGCCTTGACGAAGGAAAGGTTTATTGCTTGTAATAGGCCAGTAGGTAGGCGTGGGCGTGTTCTTAAGGTAGGCTTGTTCTGCGTCAGTATTATAATATGAGGAAGGCGCTTCATTTATATCCACTGCTCCTGCTGAGCACTTCATGGAGAAATAGGACCTCCATGCCAATGGGAAAGTACCCAAAATGCACCAGTTTCTTCTAGACACAAAGACAAAAATAAGGAGAGACTTTTTCTTCAGATGAGGAACAGCTTTGGTGAATCTAAATTTTCAGTATCTTAAATATCTGTGGATTATTGCTTGCTTCTGGTGGTTGCTGCTGTTGTTGTTCGAATGAGGTCCAGATTCACTCACGTACGTTTATGCCAGCAGCTTGGCTGGAGTCTATGAGAAGAAGTCCTTTTTTTTACATTTTATAACATTTCTTTGTGGTCTTATAAGTAAACCTGGCGGGTTTGTTGAGAGTTTATTAGTTAGTGATAACAGGTACATGAGATATGTGACTTCTAGAAGTGATGCAGCATCATATCATTCTGTGTAATAGTGATACATCCTTGATGGTGTCAGTCAGTGTCCATGCAGTCAGTTGTTTTTAACCCTGATAGATGTTTAACCTCGTTTTAACACTGCTTCCAAACCAATTCTTAAACTGACTTGGTGGAAAAGACGTTAATATGCTCAAGAGTTGGCCTCACCTCCAGCCGTCACACACAAACAAACACACAAATACATCGACTTTAGAAAACCAAATCATGTCCACCTCTTTAAAACTTTGATAAACCTACGGCAATTACACACTGAGAAATAGGCGCACTTACCTGCCAATAAAAATGTTAGTTAATGGGTTTTCACCAGTTTTGACATTGAAAAAGAAAATTATTCCAACTAAAATTGCATTTTCCTGGTCTGTAGTTGTATCCGTCAGCGGTGGAACAGCGAGCCCTCAGGCTGGAGGGTGAAAGCTTTGTATGCAGCCGTTTTTGGATAACAGCAATATTCAGTCAATTACTTGATGTGGGGTTTTTTTTCTCGCTAACGTCCCAGTGGAATGCGGATTTCTAACATTTGCCAACCCGTCATGAAAATGTTCCTATTTCAGATGCCAGTTGTGCCGTGGCAATTTGGTCGTGAGATAATATTCGGCTTACAGGCTTTTGGCTTCTTTTTTTTTTTTTTCATCCCCTAAATGTGGATTAGGCTTGTAAGCCGCAGATAATAAACACCATTTCTTGTTTTCATCTATTAGAATGGTAAACACCAGGCAGAATAGAGCTTAAAGACAGAATAGTGAGATATATTAAGAATCAGGCTTCAGCGCTTCCAACAAACGAGCAAAGTAGGAGGAAATGCTCATCGACCGTCTGAGAATAGGACCAACACCTTTGAATCTCACGCCATACAAACAAGACTATAAGAACACTGTAAAAACTGGAATCAGTAAAATATTTATGATGGAATGCAACAACCTATGACTAATATCAGTCGTTCCCGACTACAGGGGTATAACCCCGAAAAGTCCCCAACCCCCTGCGTTGTAAAAACAATCCCCCTGATTTAACTCCTCAAGTTTTAGAGTTTTTTGGAACAAAATGCCCCGAAACCAATAAAATACGAACTGTTAAAGTTATATATATGTCCTTAAGTCCATTCATATGCAACAACTTTGGACTAACTCGAACCAACGGTTAGGAAGTTATGTCTGAAAATAAGAGTTTCTCATAAAAAAGCTCCACCTAGTGAGCAAAAGATAAACTTTTAGAGAAAAAATACACTATAGGAAAGATAGAACTCTTCAAGTTTAATCTTATGGACTAACTTTGGACTTAACCAGACCAACGGTTGCAAAATTACGCCCCAAAATTCCTGTAGTGTTGGAAAATAAACCCATGAAATATGTTTTGAGTTATCGTGTCAAAACGAAGAATCTGAGGACGAGGTGGGAATGACGATTCCATAATATCCCCCGACTTTTTCAGGATATTTGTATGCAAAACAAGAACATTACATTTGGGAGTTTGCAGGGAAATTATTATGAAAAATTCACACTGTGTAATTGGGTTTTAAGGTGGGCTGTTCAATCATAAAATTAACTAATATTCAGAGTCACATTACTGGATATTGGATTTTTCAGTTTCTAACAAGAAAGCAAAGAGAACTGAAGCTTTTTGAACCCCAAAAAAAGAAAAAGAACGACCCAAAAAACATTAGTTCAACACACCAATGGAAATGCACTTTTTCTGAATTAACAAAATAATTATCTCATAAATTCCGTAAAACAGATTCAATCTGAATTAAAGACTATTCATCTAGTTAATTCTCAAAAATCTAAACATTTTTTAACATTGATTGAATGCGTTTAAACTAGGTTTTAAGTTAACTTATCTTCAAACCGGTAGAGAATAGGTAGATATTAAAGGTACATACAGGTAAAACATAGACACACTTTATTCGTTGGAAATAATTACAGATGAGATAACCAATTTATAAGTATGGTCTTTCAAATTGCTAAAATGTTGGCGTAGTTGGTAGCCGCAACCAGAAAGTTCTTGGGGCTCTGACTGGATGGGAATGGAATGTTCTAATATTCCGGATGTGATATAAAGCTGCGGTCTCCCCCTTTATGTGTGTAACAAAGCTCCGACTCTGAAATAATGCCGAGGAATCTTCCCTCGGATTTAATCTCAGGAGCCAGATGCCTTATAAAACAAGAGAGTAGATCTTTTTTCTTACTTTTTTTTTTATCTACTTCTGCCGAGTTCTGTGTGAACAGGAGGTACAACTAATGTTAAAATACCCTGTGAGCTGACACGATAGGTACTACATATAAACTCATGGGAGATGTAGGGTCCTATAAAGTCAGCCATGATCAGCCATTACAAAAAATAATAACTGCTTGAATGAAAATATTTTTTAGGCCTCATTTTTTGACACCAAAACAGCTCTGACCCGTCGAAACATGGACCCCAGCAGATCTCTGAAGGTGTGCTGTGGCGTCTGGGACCAAGGTGATAGCAGCAGATGCGAGATAAAGTCCTTTCAATTGTGAGGTAGGATCTCCATGGATCGGACGCGTTTATCCAACAGCACATCTCACAGAGATCGGACATGGATTGGATTGAAATCTTCCCTAAATATTAAATAAGTAATGACAAACTCTACAGAATATGCCGCTCATAAGTGTTTTACATTATTCTGACTTTATTTGTCAGTGGTCATAATGTAATGGCATGGCAGAAGTTTCTAAGTGTTATCAGCCAAATCTTCTTTAAGTATGAAGTAAGTAGAGACCCATTGTGCAAAAATGCCACTCATCAGTGTTTCACATTATCCTTACGTTCCCTGCCAGGGGTCATAATGTAATGGCTGACAGGTGTATGAACATCATGTATTACTGCGTCCTTCTGTTTACCAAAGACGACCATCCTTCTCTCTCATACAGGGCGCAACGGCGAGGGATCACCTGTGATCGTATCTGACAGTCTGTGCTCCGAACGCAGAGACGCAAAACATTTTCATCATCATCGTCACTTAAGTGCCGGATCAGGAACACAATCTGCAAGGCCCAACATGAAATGTGAAACGTTTATAGTCCCCCTCTCTTACTCTTGTGCCACTTATAAATGAACACAGGATCATTTGCCGCTCTCTCTGGGGGAAGCGGAACATTTTTTTCTCTTTGCGTTCCATTTAGTTGTCGGATGAAGAGCGAGAGGATAACAGACGCCACGCGAAAAAAGAAAAGAAGATAATGAGCTTTTTCCTGTTCTACACCTGTGGAGTCGGAGGTCGACTACGGAGAAATGTCATCAAGCAGGAATTAAACCGAGCCGGATGTTTAGCTGTGCTATCGATTTACATGCGTTACCTGTAGCAGACGGTTCTGCCGGGTCCAGGCGGGCCGGATAGGCAGCAGCAAGCCCCAAATGTTTCCCGCTCTCGCATCCTCTCAAAGAATCCCCGCCGCCTCCTTCAGATCGACGCATTTATTGCAAACTTTCAAACCGCAGCAGGAACAAAGTCGGCATCCGGAGAAGCGACGCATTAGCGAACGCCGGAGACTTTGTCCTGATAGTATTTTGAAGCTGCGACACTTGGTGATCCATCACAGAGATAGTAATCTCCGTCCGTCCTCTCACTCCGCAGCAGACGCCCCCAACACACACATCCAAGCGCCGGGTAATTAGGCGCGGCGTGAAAAATACGGGCGAGTTATGCAAAGAATCTTCCGTCTTGATTTGGTTACAAAGGAATAAACTCAAAGGTTTACCGCAGACTTTCATCAGGCTGCAGGGAACCGGTAGAAGAGTCTGCCGCCCGCAGACCCGGTAGACATGGACGCTGTGAAAGACAGAGACGAGCTGATCCACCTCTGAGCCGCAACTCATGTTCCCAAAACTGAGAGTGGGATAAAACGGGCGGCTTCCCCTGGGAAAAAAAAAAAAACGTCAATGTGCTGAGAGGTTAGCATATTTCTGGGTTGGATGGATCTCATTTGAATTCAAAGCGTCAAAGTGTCGGACCTGTGCGTCTCACGCAGAAACTGTGTCGGACCTTAATCCTGAGCCTGAGCAAACACTGCAAGTTTAAAACGAGAATTTTATTCCACATGCCGAAAAGGTTAATCAGCATGTAAAGCGCTAGCATGAAATGGTATTCAGCCCATGAACTTAGTATCCAGTTCTTCACACCTTCGGCTTCGACATCTGCAACTAAACGGTTCTGATACCTGGAGGTCAGTCCCTGACGACACAGGGGTGGAATTCTGGCCCAGTCTTCTCTGCAGAACTTCTTGGATGTAGCCACTTTGGAGCGTTTGTGAGGATGAAGTGATCTTCTCAGGTTCCACCAGAACATCTCAGTGGTGTTCAGGTCCAGATCTTGACTAGATTGCTCCAAAGATTTTTCTTAAAAAATGCTTTAGTAAAAAGTTGAGCTAATCTAATTAAGCTTCTTTTCAATAAAACATTTTCGTCACTTAAGTATTTCATAAGTCGGATTTATATTTATTGTTTATAAAATATGCTTGACCAAAGAATTTGTGATTTTTTTTAAATGCAGAACAAAAATGAAATTAAATGAATAAATGTCGCAAATAGATAAAATATGAAAAAAAAAAAAAATTGAGTTTTTCTTTTTTTTTTCTTTCTGAGGACATCAAAGGTCAATGTACGGAAACGGATTAGTCCACCTGTATGACTTAAATTAAATTTTTTCTTTTTGGAATTCTGACTTTATTCTCAGAATTCTGAGAATAAAGTCATCAGAATTTCAAAATTTCAACCAAAAAAAGGAAATCACATGACCATACGTGGCACTAAATGTCTTCCGTAGAAAAAGCAGTTTGGTGCGTTTTAGGATAAAGTTTCTACGTAGTTGAATCACGCAGTTTAACATCTTTTGTCATCTTAAATAAACAAATAAACTGTTACTGAATATCCGACGTACTTCAGTGAGCGACAGTCGCAAACAGGAGGAACCGGGTTTCACGTATTTATTTACATGTGAGTCCATTAGTACGCAGCGAAACCACATTAATGGAGGCCGAGATTAAGAACATAGAGGTTCATTTAAAATTCTACGCACGCTTGACTCCTCCTGGAGGAGAAATCTTCTACGGAACATTTACAGGTGGGGTCAAGAGTGAAATAAACACATAAACTGTAAAAGCCGTTAGACTTTTATACGTTCGCTCTTGTTGTTCGGTTTGAACCTGAACCTCGAGGAGAGGGGAGGGAGGGAGGGAGGGAGAAAACTCTCAGACACTAGGAGACACGGCGTGGACGAAAATCTGATAGAACTCGATATGTCGAAATGAAAAATAATACCGTTTTCTTCGTTTTGTGGCGGGGGGGGGGTCATAATGTTATTCCTGCACCTTTTTTTCCATGTGGCGTAATGAAGGCATCCTTCATTCTCACGATGTTTCCTTGACGGAGCGTTTTTTTCTGAAATCATTTACTTGATTGCATCCTGAGGAAAAGAGAGAGTCTGGCAGATTTTTCCCCGTTTGTCCCCTCGGCCCTCACGCCTCCGCCCTTCGTCTCCGCCACCACGCCAAACCTTCGTAACTGAGCCTGAGATATCAAGATGGGCGGCGCTGATGCCAGGTGCATACTAAAAATAGTACCCTCTCGTCGGACCCTCTCCTCGGGATTCCATTGTGCCATGCATTATGCATAAATGTAAATACGGGACAGGGAAATGGATTACCCGAAAGGGCACCTGTGGTTTTCTGGCTCAAAGATATACGCAACGGGGGAAATGAAGTGTACGCAGTTATCATTTAGCTGACGCACAGCTGTACGGAGAAGTGGAGGCACCGTCTCCCAGACAGTTCTGTAATTGAAAAGTGGGTGATGACTGATAAGTGGGGATGGAATCTCTCGCAGTCTTGAGGTTGCACGCGGGTAAAAAGAGGGATACTCTCGTTTTTTCTGCTGAGTCTGCGTACAAGAACATTAGTTGGGAGGTTGCAGCAAAAGGATAAATCGGTCCTCACATCTTTTATCAGTTTCAGTACAACTTGATAGTGGAGGGGAAAATATGGGCCTTGGAGGACCATCGTGGAAACCAGCAGCCGAGGGGGGTGTTAGCCGGGGTTTAAGAAGGAATACATGCCTCTGCGAGGAACTGGTAGCTGTCGGTGGCCCTCGAGGAGAAACTGAAGTTCGCATCTAGTTCAAAAGTGCTTCTAGTGTCAAAATTTGAAAGCAATGCGGTTCTGGTGTTGTTGGTACTGTGGGTTTTGAGAGGAAGAACCCCAAGCCACTAGGGCTCACGGATCCATCCGCCTCGTCATTCATCAGCATCAACAGGGTCATAAGCCACCACCACCAGTATCCAAACTCCAAAGACGGGCTATTCTTTTATATAGTTATTTTTTTATTGATGCTTTTATCTGCTTTTGCTTTGTAGCACTTTGACATTTGATCCAAATGTAAAGTGCATTATAAATTAAATGTATTATTATTATTATTATTATTATATTCCATGCTGCTGTAATTTATCATGCAGTACCGCCACCGCCCACTAGGGGGCTGTGACCCACACTGTGGGAATCACACTTCTAATAATAATAATAATAATACATTTAATTTATAATGCACTTTACATTTGGATCAAATCTCAAAGTGCTACAAAGCAAAAGCAGATAAAAGCATCAATAAAAAAAA